>CM042567.1:992500-1015000 GCA_023630585.1 Cranoglanis bouderius
CGTCAGGGTGGAGCTCAGGCAGGCGATTGTGTGGCGTGTTTGTTGTTTGTAAGCAGTAAGAGACATTGTGTTGTACAAATCTTGCACAGGTATTATCTCAAATATTATTAGCAGGTTAGTTTGTGATTGCTTTGCTAGCTCCAGCTGAACAATTGCCAAAAAAGAAATATGCATGTCCTGTATGCGTTGCTGTTGTATGAAACAGGGCGCTCTGAAACAGCTATAATAAGCCATTCGTCCATGTTGAGACTTTCAGAAAGACATGACCTCAGCCTCGTGCTCGTCTTCCAAGATGGTCAGATTAGAGTTAAGCAAACATGGTTATCAGAAACTATACCTTATTTATTTATTTTTTTTGCATACTGCTCTCATTTCGATTTTACTTCAGTCTGGGGTATTGGCTGGATTTTTGGGCAAACGGCCCTAAACGGACATTATAAACGACAATTTTTTCTTTCAGCCCAAGCCTTGTCTACGCTAGATCCTTTTTAAAATTCTTTTTAAACAGAATTTAGGACTACTGTAACACTTGAACGTTTCATTATGTCCGTATGTGTAATGTGAGGGCCTAGAACGTATTGGAATATCCTGCGCACTCACTTGCCTCCTTGCTCAGAACATCCCCGTCTGTCAGGTTTCCGAGTCGAACTGTGAGACACACGCCGTCTCTTTTGAAACTTTCTGCCGTCGTCGTGACTGTTGTCATGAGCTGCGTTGTCAAATCTAAAACTCTGACCTTACATTCAAAAGTATTTACTAATGTGAAAGATCCAGAAGGCTGGTACGCAAAACAAACCTTTCTGTAGGTTTGAAGGCTACATAGTGTAATAGGAAAACCGGTTAGTGTCAGTACTCAATAACAGTCTAGAACAGCATGAGATTTACTCATTAGGGATTTACTTATAATCGCACTATCCGGTGTCACCCAGATGAGGATTGGTCCCCTTTTGAGTCTGGTTCCTCTCAAGGTTTCTTCCTCATGTCGTCTCAGGGAGTTTTTCCCTCGCCACCGTCACCACCGGCTGCTCACTGGGGATAAATTTATCGATTTAAAATTCAGATCCAAAATTTACGTATCTCTGTAAAGCTGCTTTGTGACGACGTCTACTGTTAAAAGCGCCATACAAATAAAACTGAATTGAACTGAAATTGAATTGAATTTAAGACATAATGCTAATTCGTCCATATTTTTTTTGTTGAACTCTTACGCTAGTGCATCGTGTCCGGGTAGTGAAAAAAACCTATATAGCATTTACACTATGAATTAAAACCTGCTTTATTTGAATGCGATTCCGAGTAACATTTCAAAATGGTAGCACATGAAATCTGACTTCGTAGCGATATTTTTTCTCATAATATGTAAAATAAATGAATGAAACAAAAGATGAGATAGATCGAGCGACCCCTAGTTTGCGAACACCCTGTCCGGTCATTGGTTTGTTGCCTGATTGTGTACACCTGTTCCGTGTTTAGTTCTGATCTGTTTGTCTATTTAATGCCTCATTTGGTCTCAGTTTTTATCATTAAGTCCAAACCTGAGTTTTCTGTTCTTGAGTTCCTGTTTTATGTTTACTGTTACCTAGTTTTTAGTGTTAACAATTATGGTTATGTCTGTGATTACTCTGATTGGTTGTGTTTTGACCCCCACTATGGACTTTAGCTGTGATAGCTATGATTTAGGTTTACGCACTTACATCCTGCACCTACACGATAGTGCCCATGACGATAACGATATCGCTCCAATTATCGGTACAAGGCTAAATCAAAATTTGTTATGCTTGTTGTGGTGCTTCTATAATCTGATTACAGCAATGAACTTTGTATTCTTAGAAAAAATTAACTATATTATTCCAGAATGCTTTTTTTTTAAAAATATATTTTCCTCATGCACATAGCCGATGTGAAAAGATTGCAGTGTTCTCGCGCGGCGGCGCGTGAAATGTAGCCTCATTATCTCACAAGAGATTAATTAGAAATCATTATGATAATGGCTGTTTGTAAAGCTTGCATCCCAAATGAATTAGAGACAAAGAAATGTGCGCAGCGTGAACTTTTTTTTTTTTTTTTTTTTGGAACGTAAACCGTCAGATTGTAGAGATGTTCGTTTCCTTTTCTTGTTGTATTGCATTTGTATCTAAAGATGCATCATATAGAGCAAATTGTGTACCGCTTTCATGTGGAGTGAAAGGTCTAATCTGATTATATCCACCTCATTGTTTCCTTCTGCCACTCCAGTCTCTGCTCTTCTTCACTCTGTGACAGAGACCTTCGTGTTTAGATTTGAAAGTATTCGTGGGGAGGTTCTTTTGTGTTTCTTCTCCCAGTTGTTTACATGAGAAACCACGAAACAGCAGGATTTGGAAAGGAGAAGCCACAACGATGCAGTGTTTTAAAAGTGAAGCTCTCCGGGTGTTCGGAATTATTTGCAGTCTTGGCAGCGGCCCAGAAGGCCTGGAGGTCTCTCTTGGGTCTGTCTCCCGTTGCAGATTTGTGGAGGATTGCGGTCGATCCAGAAAGCTCTACGCTATTTTGCTGTCTAACCTTTTTAATGCTTTCGTGATTGCTCTGCGTTTCATCATGAGTTGTGCAAAGCCTTGATCCGGATCAGCTGTGAAATGTCTTTGATACTCTTTTAGCCGTACTAAATATTTTATAGCTCGCAGATGGGTTTTTGTACTTTGGGAGGCTATAAACGCTTATGTGTAATAGACTTTATGCTCTGTAATAATGGAGCGAGCATTTGGAGTGAAAATTTCGTAGTCGGTGGAAAAAAAAAATTCCACAGACAGAGCGGTTGGTGATGTAATAGTGTGACAGGTAGGGGGCGTGGCTTGTTGTTGTTGTTCTTCATCATGATGGAGGGGTTGAACGGAGGAGCCAGAGAAGTGAAGACTGATGTGACACACCTGAGCCGTTACCTATGGAGAAGATTCCACCCTAACGCCAAATTAGCTTTCTCATTTGTTTAGTGCACTGGCTTTACTTTGCAAAATTCTTTTGCCGCTTAAAAAACGTTGAACTCTTTCCTTTCCTGTTCGGCAAAAGTGATTAAAAATCACCTCGTACTTCCTTTTGGTTTGTGCGCATTTGATTAGATAGCTTTGATTAGCTTTAGCATCCTAGCTAGGCTAATCAGGACAGTAACAAGTGCATGTGGTGCCACAGAATTAACTGCTGATTTGGTTTTACTAAGTTGAACGCTATGAGCAGCATAGATACGTGGATAACTTAGCTAGCTAGAGTAATCACTGCTAGTTAACAAGGCTTACGCGGTCATATACAAACAACTAGCTAACAATGGTAGCGGTTAGCAGTTAGCTATTTGCTAAGTCTTCTGCAGTCTCCCTCAGGTTTTCCGTGCACAGAGTGACGAGAGGTTTCTTTAAACACGAACAAAAAGCTGAAGAGATTCTTTACAGCGAGGTCATAAAAAAAAAAAAAAAAAAAAAAGGTGCCTCACATCCTCATGTTGCACTTCTGGTGCACTTTTTTTTTATGATCAATAAACTTTTATTTTGTCGCTATGGCAACCGCAGAACCACAAATGCACTCAAATAAAGGAACCAATAATACTATCCAGTATACTTCAGCTAAAAATAGGTGAATGCAGCTGCCTGGTAGTCAAAATATCTCAAACACACCGACTCTCGTGATGGAGAACAAGGTGAACAACGCTGTGTCTGTTTGTTCTGTTATAAATTTCGATCTGGCCGTTAAAAGCAGCTTGAACGCATCATGCATGTAGGAATGTGGGTCATTTGCAGTTCGGTTTATTGATCTATAACCAATGAGCCTTTATCATTACATGGAACATGGGGAGAAATCGAATCCTGGCCTCTCTGTGATGGAAGAAGGACACGGATGAGGTGAAAACGTGATGTGAGCTCAGCATCAGACCCACACTGAGAGAGAGATGAACTCACCACAAGTCTCCTACAAATTCTTCTCCGCTGCTGTGGATCCAGCTGTGAAAATGGCACGGCGTAATGCTTCTGCTTCGTCTTAGAGCGCCTGTACTTATGTAGATGGGAAACGACTTTCACGGCTCTACTGATCGTCTAGTTTTTGTCTCCTCTAATCGCTGTTTTTTCCCCAATCTGGCAACCTTTAACACTGTATACAGGAGGTCTGTACGGTTTATATAAGTGATTCGACTTTAAAATTGTATTCCTTTAAATAATTTCTTCAGCTTTGACTCTAAGGCAACAGTCTCATGTCTTCATTGCCTGCATTTTGATCTTAGATTAGCTTATTGAGGTTTGAGGGTTTTTTTTTTGTTTTGTTTTGTTTTGTTTTGTTGTTTGGCATAGAATTAGCCATAACAACAAATGTGGTTTCTAATTGTAATTTTGGTCTTAGATTAAGTAACATGGTTGTTTTTTTAAAGCATAGAATTAGCAAATACGTAAAACGTGGTTTCTAATGAAATTCTAATGATTTACTTTATTTTTTTTTGTAAATGTAAATTTACTTTTCTTTAGCAAATATTCAAATTGTGGCTAAATAGTATCCATGATACATTAACGACAATCTAACGATTTACTAGAAATTCATTTTTTAATTTTTATTATTTTTACTAATTTTTAAAAAAAAAATTTTTAACTTTCAGTCTATAATTTCGCTAAATTATATCAATTGGGTTGTGTTTTTAGGATAGAACATAGAATTTTAGCATAGAATTGAGCAAATACACAAAATGTGGTTGGATCCATGCAAAGGATGTTTTAATGATTTGCTTAAAATTATTATTATTATTATTATTATTATTATTATTATTATTATTATTATTTAAAAATTAATAATTGGCTTTAGGTAACAGGGTTGTATGTTCAAAAGTGACACCATCAGTCAATATTGCACATAATTGATAATAAATGTATAAATAAATAAAAAAGAGAACTTGAGAGAACTTAGTTTTCTTCTTCCCATGATCTTCAGAAAGTTTGGACGATACAGTTCCTCAGTGAACATGCGACTTGGAACGTTCCAAATATTTCATAGGGGTGAATGGGTTCAGGTAACGGAGTTACGTGAAATTAAAAGGTACATTTATCGAAAATAGTAAGATTATTGAAGTATCTTAATGATTATTTTATTATTTCAAGGTAAAGTGTAGTTATAGTGGGCTGGGACGGGTTTTCTAAGTTTAAAATAATTAATTTATTTGTCTGAAGCGTGCACCTATGTTTAAAATGGCTTAATATTATGACTTTGATATTAGCGGCAATGTGATCTTAGACATTACAGGTGAGCTGATCAGCTCCTGAAATTCTCACCAGTTTGTCGGACCTCCTTCTTCAGCGCAGTGAAGAGAAAATAAATTATGGTTTAGTTGTAGGCATACACTCTTAGAACTTTTGGGGTGAACCGTTACAGGTTCTATGTAGAACCGTACAACAGAGAGTTTCTCCATCATAGTAGAAAGTAGACATTCTTTCATTCATTCGTTAGCGTTCTTTCAACTTCATCCGATGAACCCTTGAAGTTCTAATCCTGTGCCCAGTACCAAGACTAAATGTTAAACGAATTATGGGTTCTAGGCGTTAGAGTGGGTAAGAGTTCTTCAAAAGTAATTTAAGGGTACGCTGGATAATTAAGTTTTCTTAGCTTCTTAAAATGTGAGAATGTTTAAGGGTTCTTCTTAAGAGTTGTTCCTCTAGAGGAGTTTGTACCGCAAAATTACCTGGATAATACACACACTCTTTTAAAAAAAAAAAAAAGGGTTCTTCAATGGTTCTTTAATGGTTCACTGGATAATCAAGGGTTCTTAGGTTCCAAAAAGGGTCCCACATGGAACTTCTGATAGGAAGTTGTAGGATTCTACACAATAACCCTCTTCTGGGTTTCCTGAGCGGGACAACCGAAGGACCCTTAAAGGTTCTAAATTAAGAGTGTAGCATTAATTAGCTACAGTAATCACTGTCAGTTGAAGGTCTTCATAGCAATAGATAAAAAAGACATTTAAAAAAATACATTTTAGCCAATCAGAAGTGAAGAAATGACAGGACCTCCCCATGATGCCGCTAAATACTATTTGAAAGGCATTTAGCCACCAAAAGTTAGTTAGTTAGTTAGTTAGTCTATCTATCTATCATTTATAATAATATTTTTAGTCACTTCATTTACCAATTATGATCTGATTATTTGAAGTTCATGTTCAGCTACAGAACCAGCTATAATATTTCCAAATAAAGCAATAAATCAATTCAGATTTGCAAATTTAAAATATTAAAAATCCTAATAGTCCAAATATCGTTCTCTGTCGATAACTCTGATCCAACATTGGAAACAGTTTAAAGGTTAAAATTTACTTGAACAATGAACTTTATACTGATCTTCACATTAATTAACACTGCGTAAAACCAGGAGATCCATGAGCTACCTTTTCTCTCATTTTAATAAATGTAGGATGTTATATGGGTATTTTGTGGTAAGAAATGCTAACAAAGCTTGTGTGTGTGTGTGTGTGTGTGTGTGTGTGTGTGTGTGTGTGTGTGTGTGTGGAGTCTGTAAGAGGAGAGCGGTGTTAGTAAAGCATGCTGGTAGACGGCTGAAGTTCGAACCCGTATATTTTACACACATGTTGTGACGGTGGTTTAACTGGAGGATTATGACCAAAAGAAAACTCCAGTCCAGACAGGAACCCGGTGTTTAAGCTCCGGAGGGAAAACACACCGAACAGAAAAGGTCTTCTGTCATCACATGGTCATCAATAGCGTGATGTCCTACTGAGGGGAAAAAAAAAAAATCTGACATTAACTGACATTAATATGTAGAAAATAACTTATTATTGATCAAAACGCGGTAATATAGTGATATAATATTTATTAACATCATGTTATGATTTTCTGTCATCAGGTATCTTCTATAACGCTATCACTTCTCACTATAACCGGGAATAAAACTCTACATGTTGTTCCGTTATAGTAAAACAATCAACGACAGGGTGGTGTGATGAAGCGGAGTTACTGTTACCAACCTATAACGACACCTCATATTTCTTTTATCCGTTTATAGATACATTTCGTGTTGTAGAATGTCTTACGAAAAAGGTTAGTTCCTGTTATACGGGCTGTATTGGTTTACGGAGGATTGTGTGTGGGTCATTTTGCGTTTCTACCTAAAAGAATAAAATGTAGGGTGGGGTCAATATGAATAAACTACTTCAGCATTTTCGTTGTGATCTACGCAGCCTGAAAGTCACTTCGGGGACGGCGGAAATGTGTGTAAATGAATACGATGGAAATGTTAATAATGAGAAAGCTAAAATTGTGCCTTAGTGAAATAGGGTTATTAACATAATGCACACTTGTGTCTGCGCTCTTTTATTTCACGTGTCATGTTTTTAAAGTCCGCATGAAATCAAAACTGAAGTTTTGTGGCTTTTAGTATGAATGTGTTAGCCTTAAGTTTATCTATAAGCTAGTGCGCTCCAAAACAATGACAAAATACACATTTAGAAGATATACACGTTCAAAATGTACATTCTCTCTCTAACACCGACACGGATCAACGATTTTGATGACATCAGCTTCTCATCAGATTTTCTGCCCAATCAAATGCTCTTTAGAATCTGAATTGTCCCGCCCCCAACATTATAAAAATCCATGGTACTAACTGTCAAGTACGGTTTAGCCTGGGCTGTGAGGTAAGCTAAACGCTATTGGCTATTTTAAAAGGGGGAGGAGAGACTTGATATGTCCCGCCCTGACTTCCTGTTTCAGTGGAAATTACGTCAACACATCGCATAACGCTGTGTTTCAAGGCACTTCACAGCGACTTTATCCATTCTTTTGTCATGTCTCATCACCTTTATCGCTGTTTTAGTTTCAGTTTCAGTTCTGAGACTTACTTTGGGATCTGAAAACAGCTACTGAGACTGATGTGCCCACACTAAAACTCATTTAACTGTTATTTCCTTCCCCCTTTGCACATTTATTGTTTGTAAATCACGTGGAACACACGCCACTAATTAAATGAACTGCACACGCAGTTTAGTGCTCATTATTTGGAATCTTATTAAGAAGCGGCCATTTTTGATTGTGAAAACGTCTTCAAGGATTGCAGGAGGATATCTTTGTCCACGTCACACCAGTAACGTGATCCTGGATGGTTTGGATCTGTATACATGTTGAGGAGAAATGTTATTCTACTCCTAGAAAGATATCTTTTATTAATAAGAGGAGGCAGATGTCGCTTGGTTTGGGTTCTTGTCTTGTTCTGAAGGGATTCTGCATTAAATAAGTCCAGAAGACTCGGATTTCTGCTGCTTTTTTCCCTCATCTTTGGAGCACAGCCCTGCTCTTGTCCCGTTGCACATGCTCTCTGAAAATCAGCTGAATCAAGCTGGCTCTGAAGCCTGGCCTGAATCGTCCCGTGACTGAACACGAGGCCTCTTTTGTAGACAAGACTCATAACAGCAGAACAAGTTGACCTGATTTAGGAAGAAAACCACTAATGGAATCTATATGGCATCTGTATATTTTGGGAAAGCAGATGTGTCTATAGTTTAAGCTGTTTGTGTAGACAGTAAACCTCAGGCAGTTAGGCAGCATAGGAACGTGTCTGGATTAGATGAACGATTCACTCACAAAGGAGAACGAATCAGTATCAGTAACGCTCATCCACTGACTCATTCCTTTTGTTCAGATGGACTTTATTATTAATACTTGGAAACCAAAGCACAAAATTTATATCCATATATGTCCATAAGCAACTTCCTGATTATCAAACACAGATTTATTTCATGTTATATTTTTATCTGTTTCATGAATTGTGTGTCATATTTGCAATTTTGTGTGTACTAGAACCTGATCTGTAAATAAATAAAAACAAACATGAAACCTTTAATTATGTGATACAATTCTGGATTTTCTTCCCAAATCAACCAGAAAAAAAGGAAATTAGAAAAAGAGACAACAAATCGCTAAGCTACTTTGGTAAATAGATCTTTTAATAAAGTATGCAAATGTTTTTGTAGACCAGGTCGAACTAAAATGTCCTGTCAAATTTACACGAGCTTCAATACGGCTGATTTTCTGCGTATGTTGATAACCAACCCATAAAGTTCAAAGCGCATTCACTTCACAGCTCATTTGCATTTAGTGACGCCCACGAAACTCCATAAAAGGCAAAGCTCACAGTGAGCTGATGGTGTGAATCGCACAAAATGACAAAAAAACAAAAAAAAAAACTGAATTTCTCAGAGGCAGAAATGGAAATTATTTCCATTCACGTCTATAGCAATTTAAAAAAAGAGACAAATTACAGAAAAGGTTAATTAGGTGTGAATTAATCAATTGCGCTTCACATTTACACAAACTCAGGATCAAAACGTAGGATACGATTTTTTCCCCCTTGAACACCACATTCGATTTACAAATAAACGAGGCCCGTTATCATGACGATTTTGTGATCAATGTGTTTGACCAGTCAGTGGACTCTGATATTTCTAGCTCCGCCCACAATTCCCTATTCAATTCCCTGATTCAGCGTTAGTGTTTAGTTACAGTACGACGTAAACATTTCTTTTAGCTATTGTAAACATGCTTAATATTTGTAAACATATTTGGTGTAATCGATTATCGGTACAGACATGGACGCAACCACCACAGTTGTGTCCTTGATCGCTTTCTAATTATCCGTGTCTGATTAACACCGTGCTCCAGAATGAGGTCTGGACGAGCCGGCTGGCTGTGTGGGAGGTTGTGTATGGGACACACTCTGACCCACATCTATGATGACATCCCTTCTGTCTAATGAATCATCAGTGTGAAAGAAATTACAGCTACATACAGCTGAGACATCCAGGGGCACTAATACTAAACATACTCCAGTGTTGTTGTTATTTTTTCTTTCAAAATATGTTTAGTAGGCCTTTTAAAAAATATATATATATTTCTGCACGATATGGACACGCTAATATCACAATGATATGTGTTGTAATTTTTATTTCTAATATATCTCATTGTAAAGTACATAATGTAATTACTGTTGTGCAGAGTGCAAAATAAAATCATCTACATAAAATGATTCCATAAACGTAAACATATTTTTAAAAACGTGTGCAATTGTTTTCTGCAAGGAGAAGTCTGTGTAACATTTATGGAAGGAGTCTGCAGTGTCAGTGTCAGGGTTTTTTTTTTGCTTATTCCCTTCGAGAGAGAGAGAGAGGCTGGTGAGGGAACGACTGTTTACAGCTGCTATAATGTAAGTGACAAAACATGTAGCTATAAAAGGATAAAAAGTACGAGGCAAATTGCTGTAGTGTAAGAGGAATAAAACACTTCCGGATGTGCTCTTATAGGAAAATTACCAAGGTGGTATCTGTCATTCCTCATGATGACACACCACAACGTCATCGCCAGTGATTGATTTTCTATAACAGCACGACACACTGTGTTTTATTCTTTATATAATACTCACTATTCACCTAGTAATAATCCACATTAGATATTGCTTAAGATAAAGAATATAAGCTAGGACTTTAAGGAGTTGAGGTCACATGACCGTCGTCGATGTTTGGAGCTTTGGAAGAAGTTGCGAAAAGTCTAAGCACGGTGCGCTAATTTATTACGGCCGCTGTAACTGACCGCTCTGTGGAGTGTGTTTTGGGAATCGGTGCTGAGTGTGTTGAGTGTGATTAGTGTGTGTGACGCCGTGTCGACCCCCCGGCGTGGGTTTTTCCTCCTGCAGGATGTGTCACTCTGTAACTC
Source organism: Cranoglanis bouderius (assembly GCA_023630585.1). Classification (NCBI taxonomy): domain Eukaryota; kingdom Metazoa; phylum Chordata; class Actinopteri; order Siluriformes; family Cranoglanididae; genus Cranoglanis; species Cranoglanis bouderius. The sequence goes on from CM042567.1 coordinate 1,003,216, forward strand.
GGCAGCTGGAGCTGGACATGAGGGTAAAGTTCAGTGAGGCTTCACCAAAAAACACAATTATTTTCCACTATATATATATATATATTCAAATATTTCTCGTAATGATGAAGCAAATATAAGATCATTAAGTCTAGACATTTGCTTCAGTTTCATTGAAGCTTGAAATAGTTTTCTCCTGTTTTCCTAGAAATAATTGCTTGAAATTAGCAAAAACAAAGAAACATCTGCCAAAACAACAAAAACATTTCAAGCTTGTAAACAGTAAAAAAAAAAAAAAAAAAAGTCTATAAAATATGTTAATAGTCTCTTAAGAAAGAAAATAATCAACAACATGGTGGTATAATTATGCGGAATTACAGTTACCACGCTGAGGTTGATTATTTTCCTATAACAGCACTTCCTGAAGTGTTTTATTCCTCCTACACCACTTACACTCACATTATAGCAGCTATAAACAGTCGTTCCCTCACCAGCCTCTGTTTTTTTCTCTCTTAATAACTGACCTTGTTATAGAACATGAATCAACATCTTTTGACCAATCAGAATCAACAATTCAACAGCGCTGTGGTATAATTAAAAATAGCAGATAAATGTGACTATATATATATATAGGATATTTTCTCTTACGGAAATACAAAAAAAGTTTTTTTTTTAATCAGCATTTAAAAATAATACTGAACATTTACGCTTTTTCAAACCAGGGGCCTCAATTATCAAATAATGTGTAGAACAAGTTCTAAATTTGTGCATAAGAACTGTGAGTACGCACAAATAAATTGGTATTTATAATCAGTCCCTCCAGGATTTCGTGATTTTACGATCGTAGAAATTAAAGCAAAATCAAGGAAAGCTCGCAGTTTTTCTAAGTTACCGCAGATTTTCTGCAGATTTGGGCCGAGACGCGTCATGTGACGTCATCACAACATGCGTTCAGCCAAAGCCCCCTTTGATTCACGTGCGTCAAACTTGACAAACAAATGACATCTTATGCTTAGAAACGTGCAGTTTTTACTCAGGATTGATAAATGAGACACCTGAATTAATGACTGATAATTTGTCATGTAACAAATCTCACTGGAAGGTGTGAGTTCTCTCGATTTTAAGAATTGTGTGTGTGTGTGAGTTACACCTTTAATGAAAACCTTTAAAAATAAAAGCACACACGTTGCCTTCGATATCCCCTGTAGAGTCTGTAGGGTCTCATTGCTTATTAAAAAGAGCAGTGATTCTCATTTCATATTCAGTGGCACTAAGTAGAACGATGAATACGTTTAGACCTTTGGCTCTGTAATGTAAATCCCATCCCAAATCCCATGCGAATCCCATATAGACATTTTAATAGTTTATATTTATCAATTAAGAAAACGCACAAAATACAAAGTGAGTGAACAGAAGAAAAAATCTACATCAAATCAATATTTGTTGTGACCCCCCTTTACCTTCAAAACAGCATCAATTCATCAATTCTTCTCGGTACACTTGCACACAGTTTGTGAAGGAACTCGGCAGGTAGGTCGGCCCAAACATCTCGGATAACTAACCACAGTTCTTCTGTGGATTTCGGCAGCCTCAGTTGCTTCTCTCTCTTCATGTAATCCCAGACAGACTCGATGATGTTGAGATCAGGGCTCTGTCGGGGCCATACCATCACTTCCAGGACTCCTTGTTCTTCTTTACACTCAAGATAGTTCTTAATGACTTGGGGTCGTTGTCATGCTGCAGAATAAATTTGGGGCCAATCAGATGCCTCCCTGATGGTATCGCATGATGGATAAGTATCTGCCTGTACTTCTCAGCATTGAAGAGACCATTAATTCTGACCAAATCCCCAACTTCATTTACAGAAATGCAGCCCCAAATTTGCAAGGAACCTCCACCATGCTTCACTGTTGCCTGCAGACACTCATTTGTGTACCGCTCTCCAGCCCTTCGGCGTATAAACTGCCTTCTGCTACAGCCAGATATGTCAATATATTTTGACTCATCAGTCCAGAGCACCTACTGCCATTTTTCTGCTCCCCAGTTCCTGTGTTTTCGTGCATAGTTGAGTCGCTCGGCCTTGTTTCCACGTCGGAGGTGTGGCTTTTTGGCCACAAGTCTTCCATGAAGGCCACTTCTGACCAGACTTCTCCGAACAGTAGATGGGTGTACCAGGGTCCCACTGGTTTCTGCCAGGTCTCAGCTGATGGGACTGCTGGACATCTTCCAATTGAGAAGGGAAGTAAGCCTGATGTGTCTTTCATCTGCTGCAGTAAGATTCCTTGGCCGACCGCTGCGTCTACGGTCCTCAACGCTGCTCATTTCTTTGTGCTTCTTCAAAAGAGCTTGGACAGCACATCTGTAAACCCCTGTCTGCCTTGAAATTTCTGTCTGGGAGAGACCTTACTGATGCAGTATAACTACCTTCTGTCTTGTTGCTGTACTCAGTCTTGCCATGGTGTAGGACTTTTGACAGTAAACTGTCTTCAGTGACCTCACCTTGTTAGCTGAGTTTGGCTGTTCCTCACCCAGTTTTATTCCTCCTACACAGCTGCTTCTGTTTCAGTTAATGATTGTGTTTCAACGTACATATTGAATTGATGATCATTAGCACCTGTTTGGTATAATTGTTTAATCATACACCTGACTATACGCCTACAAAATCCCTGACTTTGTGCGAGTGTACCTAGAAGAATTGATGCTGTTTTGAAGGTAAAGGAGGTCACACCAAATACTGATTTGATGCAGATTTTTCTTCTGTTCACTCACTTTGCATTTTGTTAATTGATAAATGTAAAATATTAACGTGTCTATTTTTGAAAGCATTCTTACTTTACAGCATATTTTCACAACTGTGTAAAACCTTTGCACAGTATTATATATATATATTTTTATTGGTCCTTCATTTTCCCCCTCCTGTTTGTTGCCATGGAAACTGATGATCATATCCGGGGCTTCAGTGATGCGCCCTGTACGAATCCAGAGCGTTGTTAATAAGCTCTACGTACAGTACATAGTGCTCATGTGGCTCAGATTAAACCCTGTTTTCAACCTCGTTCATCAGTGCACTCGAGGGAAAAGCGTGATCGCGTGTAGATCGAGGCTTTCATTAAACCTAATAAATGAGTAATTTATATCCTGTCCATATGCTTTCGCTGATTAATGGTGTGTGCACAGATTTGAACCCTGCTGAGACCTTTATGCCATTTTTTATGCTTGGGATGCGTTCACTCTCTCCGTACGTCACTCTGTCGTTCTAAAGGTTACGTGATGTCAGTAATGTGTAGGAAGTGCATCGTGACCTTTCCTCGAGTCCTGCTTTCAGACAATTACACTGACGGAAAGACAAGGGGAGTTTTCAGGAAGACGAGAGAGGAAGGGCGGATATACATATATAAGCGTTACAGTTTATACCACAGCGCTGTTGAGTTCTGGATTCTGATTGGTCAGAAGGTGTTGATTCATTTTTTGAACAGCAGCTCTGACAGTAGCACATCTGCCAATCACAGGTTTATATGTTCTAATGTTATTGTTTCTATAGTAACAGCTCATTCATAAACAGACTAAAAACGTGTAATTGACGGATGATATGGTGAAGTTTTGTTGAAGTAAGGAGATGTTTATTTAACATTTATGGAAGGAGTCTCCAGTGTCAGCGCTTTGTAACAGTCAGAAGTAAAGCTTCAGGACAGAGGAATTTGCAGTTTCTCGGCTGTTCATAGCTGCTGTGTGTAACTGTGAACAGAAACTAACTTTGCGGATGTTCCACAACATTAAATGTAACTACAAATGGATAAAAAAATATGATGTGTTGTTCTTTAATAAATAAAATTGTAGCCTAATCGTTGGCAAATTGCTGTACTATATGAGGATTAAAACGCTTCAGGATGTGTTGTTATAGGAAAATAATCGATGATGGATGCCAGTTAAATAGGCGCACATAATTTGTAAGTCCATCTGTTGCACAGTACAAAGTATTGGCCCCCCTCTACCCCATCCAGCAATTGAGCATCATCACCGCTAAGAAAATAGTATTGAAGTGTTGATAATTGGTAACTGAAATCTCTAAATTGACCTGTACTTTTGATGAACCTAATAAACTGGCCACTGAACAGCGTCTGCTCTGATCTCACTCGCAGATACACAGACGAGGTGTGAAGAGAGCTTCTGAGAAACGTCACGGCTTCTCACAGGGAGAGACATTTACAGGTACATATGGTATGGAGAGATTTTTTTTATTTCTGTATTGGTTCAGAATCATTTGCGACAAGACTCAGTTCAAAACAGCATGGAAATGAACAATGATTCACCACCTGATTCATTTCTGATTCACCTGAAGATTTGTCTCAGTTTGTCTCAGAGAGACGTTTGTATTTACACGTGTATAACCCTACAATCACGCAACTTTAAAATGTTTTTTATTAGTTCTGATGAGAAATGATAGCAGCTCTGTATAGCATCATCTTAGCAAGTGAAAACATCTTGTAGTCAAATATCAAATGTCATAAAGTCAAATTTATCTACTTCCTTTCGAAATATTACGAATATTAGATGATTAAAGCTTTTTCTAGACATTTTTACTCTTTCAGGCTTGAAAAAGTCATGTTCTGTTGCCAGATAATTTTGCTAATATCAAGCATTTACTTCTAGATAGAAGTGAAATGATCCTCCAATAGAATAAGAACATTTAAAGCTTGAAATGAGCAAGAAAACAGGCTTCAGAATCTTATATTTGGATCATTGTGATCTTATAATAGGAAATTATAGATAAATTTGACTGTAGGTTAGATATTTTCACTTACTCAGGTGTCATTTTTCTGCAATGTTTTAAAGCCAAGTGGTTAAACGCAAATGAAATAACGCGCTAATCAGTGTGAAAACCAGTTGTTTGATTTACACTCACCAGAGGCACTAACGGTCTCTTCTACAACCCCAATTCCAAAAAAGTTGGGACGCTGTGTAAAATGTAAATAAAAACAGAATGCAGTGATTTGCAAATCTCATAAACCCATATGTTATTCACAACAGAACATAGAAAACATATCAAATGTTTAAACTGAGGAAATGGACCATTCTAAGGAAGAAAATAAGGTCATTTTGAATTTGATGGCAGCAACACGTCTCAAAAAAGTTGGGACGGGGCAACAAAAGGCTGGAAAAGTAAGTGTTACTAAAAAGAAACAGCTGGAGGTTCATTGGCAACAGGTCAGTAACATGATTGGGTATAAAAAGAGTATCTTAGAGAGGCGGAGTCTCATTGTCTGTGAACACAGTTCGCCGTTCCATCCACAAATGCAGGTTAAAGCTCTATCATGCAAAGAAGAAACCATATGTGAACATGATCCAGAAACGCCGCCGTCTTCTCTGGGCCAAATCTCATTTAAAATGGACTGAGGCAAAGTGGAAAACTGTTCTGTGGTCAGACGAATCGAACTTTGAAATTCTTTTTGGAAACCATGGACGCCGTGTCCTCTAAACTAAAGAGGACTAAAGAGGAGAGGGACCATCTGGCTTTTTATCAGCGCTCAGTTCAAAAGCCTACATCTCTGATGGTAACGTATGCTTCCATCCAGACGACGTCTTTTTCAGGGAAGGCCTTTGCAATGCTAAACCACATACTGCATCTATTACAACAGCATGGCTTCGTAGTAGAAGAGTCCGGGTGCTGAACTGGCCTGCCTGCAGTCCAGACCTTTCACCAACTGAAAACATTTGGCGCATCCAGGACCCAGGACTGTTGAGTAGCTAGAATCCTGTATCAGACACGAATGGGACAACATTCCTCTCCCAAAACTCCACCAACTGGTCTCCTCAGTTCCCAGACGTATACGGACTGTTGTTAAAAGAATAGGGGACGCTACACAGTAGTAAACATGGCCCTGTCCCAACTTTTTTGAGACGTGTTGCTGCCATCAAATTCAAAATTATCTTATTTTGTTTCCTTAGAATGGTACATTTTCCTCAGTTTTAACATTTGATATGTTTTCTATGTTCTGTTGTGAATAACATATGGGTTTATGAGATTAGCAAATCATTGCATTCTGTTTTTATTTACATTTTACACAGCATCCCAACTTTTTTGGAATCGGGGTTGTACTTATTTTCAAGCTCTCTATACTACGGAGCCGTAAGAGGCCATGCATTACTATTTGTTTTCTTTCTTGTTTTCTCGTGATCTCCACATATCGAAAAGTTGTTTTCTCACGATGTAATTTCATCACGTGAAAATCTCGCGCCTTGTGATTGGGACTGGTGTCGCCATCGCCATCGTAAATTTAATAACTGGCCGCTGTACAGTAGAGATGGACTTTATCTCATCGTAGACCTGACAGCCTCCTTCTCAAGTATCGGACACTAATGTGGAAGTCGTCAGTCACTGACAGACGCAGGGCTAATCCGGCTTGAGTGAGTCCCTGATCAAAGTAAAAACGAGTTTGTTCATCCATGACGCTGCGTGATTGTGCTAAGCTTTTGCTGCCTCCAGAGCAATAAAAACAACACGTTGTTATGTCGAGTTCACAGAAAAAATCAACTCATGATCACGAGAAAACAACTTTTGTTATGCCGATATCGCGAGAAAATTAAGGTGTGATCACGAGAAAACAAGAAAGAAAAAAAATAACAATGCATGGCCTCGTAGGGCTTCTGTACTATACACATTTAATGAGACGTCATATGTGACAGGATAAGAAGAACCAAGGATATACGTTTTGCGTCCATTTTTGCTGGAACTAATTGGAGCGAGTGAAGAAGTGAAGAAACGTCGGACCGCAGGCGCTGTAGGATTGATCCAAGGAATCGTTTGAGAGAATTGTTTGGATTTGTCGCAAATTTGTATAGAATTGAGTTTAAAAATCTCAGTTCAAATGTGGCTGAAATTGTGGCTTTGTGTCACGCACGTAAGTAGAAATCGTAAAATACAGATCGATCGCTTTGTCGCTCGCTGGTGTGAACGTAGGACTGGATTCGATCTGAATCCTAACCGTGATTCCCGAAAACACAAAACACAACCGAGTGTGAACTCCATATCCCACATCTCTTCTGGATTATTATATGTTTATAGTCCTACATGTTAACGCTCATACCGCCCGCACGCTGATTTAGCCGTCACTCGCTATTGATTATTGCTGTCATCTTGTTGTTTCAGCCTCATTGCATAAATTAGTCATCAGTCTAATACCATTTCTTCAATAGCTTATCGACGGAGTCATTTAAACATGTCTGTCATTAATCTGGAGGTCAGTAGACCAGAGTCAAGTCCAGGAGGAAGTGTTTTGTCCAGATTATATTCCTGGGCTAACATGAGTGGATTTGCAGGATGCTGATATCTTTCAGAGCAAGAAAATGAAATGTTACAGAAAAATGTTTGTATGTCATTAAAGAAAGCAGCGTATTACAGTAAGAGACACTTTTCAGACAGTAAACACAATGAAGGCTGCTGGGTTTCACTGCAGAAATAAGAAGCGAGTGCGAAAGTCAAAGTGTCCAGAAGAACTGTGTCTGGTTCTGCAAGATGCTCAATAAAACTTACCAGCTCATTTCCTTATAAAACTGCACACATTGTACCGGAGACTATTATTTTTATATTTATTTAGATTTTTTGTCACACCAAATATTGACTTTGTTTCATTTACTACTGTTTACTGCTCTTGTTTTTTTTTATTTTTTATGTAGAAACATTTAATTTTATTATTTTGAAGGCATCTTTGCTCTACAGCATTTCTTTGCATGTATCTAAAACGTTTGCACAGAACTGTATTTTCATGTTTTATGTATTTTTATTAGTCGGATAAATTGTACCCTGGATTTTTCCTTTTTTAAAAGCTTTTACCAACCTTTTGAACTCATGAATTTATGAATTGTCGCATCCTGTTTGCTTGCATGCTTTAACAGTCCAGAAATCTTCTACAATTCTTTTTTTCTTGCAAATGAACAAGGCTGCTATTCTAAAACTGCACAAAAATACTGTGCAAAAAAAAATAAAATAAATAAATTATGCAAATTTGTGGCTCCTATTTTAATCCTGCCACTTATTGAAAAAGAGCAAATCTGACTTCCACAGAGCGAGCATTGTATTTTCCGCTTTGGAGCTGTCAGGTCCGTTTTGAATCTGTGAAAAGAGCAAGAACCCAGTTTCCATGGAGAACTTAATCTCCTGTTTCTACTTCATTATCGAATTAATGACACGTTCTCACAAAGGACGTGTTCCTTTTAAGTTCCTGTCTGTCAGAAATAAGATGAAGAGCAAACATCTCAAAAATCCCAGTATTTCAGTAATGTGTAGTTTTCCAGAAACTCACTTCCTGTCTGTTCTTTATCTCTTTAAATCATCCATGTGAACACGCTTACCTGGAGTCGAGTACGGTCTTTAAATCAGCGAAATATTTCTTCTCCGGTGATGTTTATTTCCATGTTGTTATTATTCTGGAGGGCAGCTGGGGCGAGGACAGAGTGCTGTGTGCGAAATACTTGGCGTCTGTTTCCTCCTCAACACAGCATCGCTCGCCAGCTGGGGTCTTATTAGGACTTGGAGGCCTGCTTTCCTCCCGAGCTGTGGATCATTAGTGCGGTTTGTCCTTGCGGATCAGAGTAAGGCTCTGACGTGTAACTCGATGCTGTTTAGATTTCACAGAAGCGCTCGTATTGTAAAGAGGACATCGGTTTAAAGGTTACATCGGTATTTACACCGGGAAAGTTTCTAGCGTTCAGAAACGGGTTGCGCACTCGCATTCAGATTAATGAAACGACCCGCGTGTAGTTGAAGCCCACACGAGGTTGCCAGATTTTTTCTTGAGTGGAAGTGTTCAAGACAGGATTTGCTGTAGACCTTCGCATTTAAACACAAGTACACAGCTTTAAACTTGAAAGAAATCAGAGATAGGAAATGCGGATTGAGTGACCTGTAAGTAGCGGGGATTGTTTTTTTTTTGTTTACTGTAATACAATGTGACATAAGCAAGAATTTAAAACTAAAAACGAATAATAATAATAATAATAATAATATGATGATGATGATATATGAATGAATAGACAGTCCTAGTTGTAATTATCACATTAATCGCTGGGTTTCATTTAACAAAATGTCTCCCGCACTCATTATTCAGCACCTCATAGAATAGCACTTGATCCAGTACATACTGTTGTTTAGCGTTTTATTTTTATTATTTTTTTATGACAGTTAATTGTGCGCACGGTTAACTTAGATACAAGATACTAAACTGAGGTCTTGAGATCATAATGTGTGCGTGCAGGATATAACCGTATTTTATTACACTTTTAATTCACTATTTTGAGTTGTTGAATTAATAAAATAACGTCACAGAATTTTAATTCGATGCGCTGTACTGTAAAGATAAACATGCCGACAGTAGGTATGTTCACGTGCTCCCATTTTCAACAATCCGGATGAATTCAATCCGATTGCAGATTCCGAAAGTACTGTTCATATGTACCCTAAACATTGCGATCCGATTCAAACGTGCGTCTACGTGTGCGTCACGTATATTCCGAACAAAACGTCTGTGCAAGTGCAGAGCGTCTGCTGTCGCGCTCACACCAAACAGAGAAAAAAATCTGAGGAACAAGTTATTTTTGAATCCGATTGAGAAAATGGTCGGATTCAAGCGTTTACATGGCTAATTTTTCCTATTTACCGGATTATTTCAGATCTACACCACACCATCAATCCAATCGAAATTTCACTGGGATCGAGCTCGATTGAGGCGTTTACGTGAAGGCTTTTCAACCTGACTGAGCTATCACTCCGATTACTAACGAATTATTTGGCTGCATGTAAACATACCTGATTTGAAGGATAAGCTGACCGAGCACTCATCTGCTACACTTACAGAGAAGTTCGTTCATAATTTCATCCATAAACAATTGAGTCCTCGATATCAGCGATGTCTCCGATTAAGATGCGTCTCCTCTGATGTCCTCTGTGTAACAAAACAAAACGAAACAGGACTTTGTGGACTTTAGAGGGACGATATTATTAACTAATAAATAGTGTCATATTTATGTATTTAATATCAGCCTCGAATGACATTCCCTGACATTCCCTCTTTTATTTTATTTTTTCGATAGAGTTTATAAACAAAACATAAATTTCAGTGTGACATATTGTGGGTACATGAAACTGTCAGACGGGGGCGCTGGACTTAATCCTTAATTTTTTCCTTAAAGTTCAGAGTCAGAATTGAGCGCAACTGTGACACGCCTCTGTTTTACTCAAACTCCGCACATATGTACATAATTTCTGAATAGCGCTTGAGTCTCTCTAGTTATGTCTTAAATCTTTGTCACCATGTAATTCTATCTGTTTGGGTCTCTCTCTCTCTCTCTCTCTCTCTCTGTCTCTCTCTCTTTCTCTCTTCACTGCTAAGGTACTGAACCTGTCCTTTCTTGTCTCACTTAGCTTTGTCTGTCTTCAATATATGACTTTTATCCTCAGGAGAGAGGAAGCACGAAGTCCAGCATCCATCACTCATTTATAGTAGATAAGCCAGCGCTCAGACTCCAAAAGCAGCTCTGTCCAACACAAACAACCTCTTTCCCCCCGTTCAGAATAATGAGGCCTGGGAAAACGGAGAGAGCGGCCGTCTCACACTGTTACCGTGCTTTGTTTTAGGCTTTTCAGCATCGCCTTTGCAACATCTCCTGTGGTAAATTAACACCGTAACACAGTGTTCATGTATGCGCAGTAGGACAAGGTTAAACTCTGAGAGCTAATTATATTTTACAGTCGGGGCTTTCGGGCAAAATCTAAAGCGGACACTGCAAATGAGACCTCAGAGACGTAAATGTTTAACAGAATAATTCATAATAGTTACTGAATAATAAAATCTAAAATGAATAATACAATTTTAATGCACAAACTCTTAGCCACATTAGTTTTGTTGCTATATTAGTGCTCAGATCCCATTTTGACAAAACCAATGTACATAATTGGAGTTTAAAGACCTCTCTTGTACTTTTTAATTAGCTTTTAGATTAAACCTGTAATGCTACACTACGAGTATCTTCTCAGGTAAATGATTTATACCTGATGGTACTGCTCCTGCGACGAGGAAAGGTGTACTGTTTGGTACAGAAGGTTTCTGGTACCACGTCATCACTTTCTAATCACAGATATTGTATCCGATGCTGTAGAGATCATTTGAAAACTTTTGTCAGGTTGTTACCGTCGGCATGTAGACGTCTCTGTCAATCATCATGTGATGACACGCCCTCACACTTCTGATCAAGTGAAACTTTGAAGTTTTTGTAGCGTTTAACTCTTTAAATTGTAGTTAAGGGCATCAGTTTCTCTAGTGAACAATTATTGGTTCCCAGAATGTTCCCAGAACGTTCTGAAAACAGATCATTCTTAGTTTGTTTATTTCAGGAAAGTTTTCCTTACAGAAAACCTTGTGGTAACCTGTGATGTTTGGGAAAACGTTCCCCTAACATTGTAGTAACGTTTAAATCATTTGAATCCTCTCAGAAACTTTGTGGTAACCTGGGATGTTTGGGAGAACGTTCCTCTAACATTCTAGAAACGTTTAAATATCTTCAGATCGCTCAAAAACCCTGTGGTAACCCCGTGATGTTTCAGAGTATGTTCTCCTAAGGTTTTGGTAACCTTTAAATAATTAGATACCTCTCAGAAACCTTGTGGTAACCCGTGATGTTTGGGAGAACGTTCCCCTAACATTGTAGTAACGTTTAAATCATTTGAATCCTCTCAGAAACTTTGTGGTAACCCGTGATGTTTCAGAGAACGTTCCCCTAACATTCTAGAAACGTTTAAATATCTTTAGATTGC
>CM042567.1:1020000-1037500 GCA_023630585.1 Cranoglanis bouderius
TTCATTTCGGATGTCTCTACTTTTATATGTTATTAGGAGCGGTACTTTTTGGTTCAGTTTGAATGTCTATCTTTTATTTACTTTAATATAATATTTTTGTAATAAAGGTCAGCGATATTTTACTTTGAGTATTATGTTTTTATTCAGTATCAGTTTTAAAATCTATCAGTTGATCAATCGGTTATCGGCAGATAAATCAGGTAGGCAGGTAGAATCCGATATCGCTCGACGTCTGATACACATTATGTTGGATTTACTGTAATTCCACCTTCTTGCTTTATACATGATGTAGAAATGATCTCTGCAAAGCCTCGGGCTCGTTAAACCCCCGGATTCGATGATTAGGATGATTGGCAGGATCACATGGCCAGACTGTAACATGCAGCATGTGGTCTGAGGAGGTGGAAGGACATGTTTATTTAGTTTGCCGAGTCCTTCTCCTGGTGTGAACAAGACCAAATGTGCTGCTCCACCCGTCCTGATGGTGTTTTTTTTCTTTTTTTTCCTCATGCCACTCTTTTCTACTCCCACTCATCTTCATTTTTACAGTTCTGTATTTCATAACCGTGCATAAACAAACTCGTCATGCTCCAGTGTGTCAGCTCTCTTAATATATTTCTGATAACACCAGATGTAAGAAATCTGATTAGGAGAATTCACTTTGCATTTTGGTTCCAGCGAAAGCCGGAGCTGTCGGCGACTCATTTAACCGGTTGATAGATTTCATTTTTTGCGTGAACGCAACGTCTGTTCCCATGCATTTTTTTTTCCTTTCTTTCTTTTAAACGAGGAAGTCGTAGAGAATGAGGTCATTGGTTTTAATTAAGTTAAGAGCACAAAGCTGCTGCTTTTCACTCAGAGTCTAGAGAAAGCCATCCCCTTTTCTTCAGACCGACCAGCCGTGTCTCGTGCGCTGATGACCGTCTCGTTCTGTGTCCAAAGGGGCAAGGAGACGCCTCTGCGAGGAGCACGGCCATGGAGGGCGACTGTCTCAGCTGTGTCAAGTACCTCATGTTCATCTTTAACTTCTTCATATTCGTAAGTACCTCCTTTCATCTTGTCTAGAGTCTGATCCTCCTGTCTAACTTTATACGGTTCGTTTGCTTCCATGAGGAATCCACAGAGAGGATCAGGACCATGATTTAAGCCGTGTTTGAAAGGGTTTATCGCCTCCTGTTTTCTTAAGTGAAGTTAATAGCTGGTTTCTGGGGTTGGTTTGTGTGGCCAGCGGGTCTTGCTTTCTTAAAACCATATGTGGTTCAAAAGAGTCTGTAAAAAGCCCAAAACAATCCGTGTTGCCACCTACAATAAACTTTAAAGCTATATCATGAGGAAGCACATTCATCTCGTGCCAAAGAATCTCGGTTTGGCCCACGGACTACAGTGCACTTCCTCCGCTCGGGGCTTTTTTTTTCCTTGTTAGCAGTCTTGTGAACTTCCCTTTGCTATTCTAACTCGGCAAGACAAAAGTGTTAAGTCAAGTCACGTGTACAGCGGACTATCGACGCTACGTGAATGATCCTAACAAAAAAAAAAAACAACATCTGAAAAGAGAAAAACCTGAAAAAGTGAATAAAAAAGTGGTACCTAAGCTTTATTCTGAGCCACTTCTAAAATGAAATATTCATTTTCAGGAGTTTTCCTGGGTCAGGATAACACCATTTTGTAATTTTATCAGTAAAATCTAAGAAGCAATTCGGACAGTCCATTTGCGAAACTAGCTTACTTAAACTAGCCAGCTACTTAACTAGAAAAAGACCTTTTAATCCTAGCTAGCCAGTCAGAGCGACGTTTTCCCACATTACCTCACTAACACAAGTTTTTTAGCGTGTAAACTCAGGTTAAGTTACCACTATAGAACAATGACTATGCAGAAAACCATGCTAACGTCAGATTTGTTACAGAGCACAGCTGAATCCTGGATTCTGATTGGTCAGAAGGTGGTGATCAATTTCTTATAACCACAGCTCTATCTAATACGTTATCGTTTCTATAGTAACAGCTCCTTCGCAGGGGCGATTTTTAATGGATTAAAAATCACGTATAATCTTTAACCTGTAAGGAGATGTTTATTATTTAACATTTATGGAAGGAGTCTCCAGTGTCAGCGCTTTGTAACAGTCAGATGTAAAGCTGTAACTTCAAACATCTTCAGGACGGAGGAGTTTACACTTTGTGACAAAAGACGACACGCTTTAACCCCTTCATGCATACTGTATATTATTTAAAGGTGCCATGGTCAATGTTTTTCATTTATTACTAGTACAAATAATGTAGAAAATTAAGTAGAAACTATATAAAAAATAAAAAAAAAAGTTTAAGCCACTTTGTTTGTATTTGGATTGGCCTCTTGTCAGTCATTTTATAGACACGCCCCCAACGTCCTGTCAGATCCTCATAAGTCCTTATCAGGAGAGTGTCCGAGTGCGCTCGGAAGTGATGTCATGACGGTCCTTGCTAATGCTAATTCTGGTTGAACCACCGTAAGTTTTCTGGGCGGAGTTTTGTGTGCATGGGTGGAAATATGGGCGGGTTCTTTGAGTAAAAAAAAAAAAAAATTAATCTTATTCAGCTCCAGCCATTTAACTGTTAGAGACCTTTTTTTTTTCTTTTTTCCTTTTTTTTTTTTTACTAACGCACCTTTAAAAACATATCCAGATTCTTTAGATGATTTTTTTTTTTTTTACACCTACATCATTTGATTCTTTTAACTTTTTCTATACATCACTTTTATTAAAAATGAAAAGGATTGTTGCTCATGTAGAAATATTATGCGGTGGAAAGGGGTAAGACATTCTACCTGGAAAAAAAAACATTAATTCATTCACTGATTTTGATTAATGTTGACGAAAATGACAGAAAATTGCATTTCTGAACAAAATATAGCAGTATTCTTGCCATTTACGAAATGTACGTGGCTTAAGACTGCTGCATGACGTTGATTGATGGGATTTTATGGAGAACATTTGTAAAGATAAACCAGATACATTGAGCACAGCAAATAGTCTTTAGAGAAACAGAAGTCTGGATCGTGCTGTTACAGGAAATAATCAACTTCCGGGTGGTAACAGTTACAGTAATTCATCACACCACCCCATCCCATCATTGTGTTTGTGTCAGAACCCTGCAGCTCTCACCTGGCTTCCCACTAAAGCTAAGTAGGGTTGAGCCTGGCCAGTACCTGGATGGGAGACCTCCTGGGGAAAACTAAGGTTGCTGCCGGAAGTGGTTTTAGGGAGGCCAGTAGGTGGTGCTCTTCCTGTGTGGGTCCTAATGCCCCAGTATAGTGATAGTGATGGGGATGCTATACTGTAAAAAAACAAAAAAAAGAAAGCTCTGTCTTTCAGATGAGATGTTAAACCGAGGTCCTGACTCTCTGTGGTCTTTAAAAATCCTGGCGAAATTCCCTTATCTATCATGGCCCCCTAATAATCTCCATCCCTGAATTGGCTACATCACTCGCCTCTCCTCTTCACCTATAGCTGGTGTGAGGTGGGCGTTCTGGTGCACTTTGGCTGCTCTTTGAGTGTCTAGAAAAGCGCTATATAAATGTAACGAATTAATTGATTATTTTTATTCCTGATAACGTTAATGTCGCTCTTCTCCGACAGCTCGGTGGAGCGTTTTTACTCGGAGTGGGAATCTGGGTGCTGGTGGATCCTACAGGTTTCAGAGAGATCGTCGCAGCCAATCCTCTGCTCTTCATCGGAGTCTATGTGATCCTAGCCATGGGCTCCATGCTCTTCCTGCTCGGCTTCCTGGGCTGCTGTGGAGCCATACGGGAGAACAAGTGTCTGCTGCTGTTTGTGAGTCAATTTCCTGTGTAGAGACTCTTAGGAAGTAACATTTTTTTTTTTTTTTAGCAACGACAAACTCTGATTGATTTGCCGTTATCGTTTTGTACTGTTTTAAATCTTTAAAAAGTTCCAGAAGATTAAATATAAAAAGTATGACGTCATTAATAAACAGTTGTAATAATCGTGGGAAAACGGCTGCGGTTTAAGAGGAATAAAACACTTCAGGATGTGCTGTTATAGGAAAATAATCACCTTCTGGGTAGTAACAGTAACTCTTGCTTCATTACGTCACTCCATCGTTGATTATTTTTCTAAAACAAAACCACACACGGTGCTTTAATCTTAACATATGCATATATACATGCATATAAGCGAAAATTCATTTATTTGGTGAAAAATTTTGGACTAAAAAAAAAATATATAAAATGTCACTCTTGATTCAATAATAATAATAATAAGTGATAATAATAATAATAATAGGTCTCTCTTTCCTGCTTCTATTTTTTGTGCAGTTCTTCCTGCTCATCCTCATCATATTCCTGGCAGAGCTCGCTGCGGCCATTTTGGCCTTCATATTCCGGGAGCATGTGAGTATCTCTCCGTATCTCTACCATTCATCATCAAATTATTTCATTTGCACTGTAATATACCTTCGTGGTCGCTAATCGTATTCCTGCATCAACAGCTCACCAGAGATTATTTCACCAAGGAGCTGAAAGCACATTATCAAGGCAGCAACAACACGGACGTCTTCACCGCCACCTGGAACACCATCATGGCTACGGTACGCCAGATTATTCCGTTACACTCTACATGTTTATGCTCTGTAATATCGTGCCGCGGTGCTGACGCTCGTGTTATTGCGTCTCACGGTGCAGTTTGAATGCTGCGGCGTGAACAGCGCTGATGATTTCGATCAGCAGAGCCTCTTCAGACACCTGAACCCCGGCAGAGCCGTTCCCGAGGTCTGCTGCCTGAGGAACGAGCAGCTGATGAACGTGGACGAGTGTCTCAGGGGCAACATGCCCTTCCGCATCAAGGTTAGCATCCGGCGTTTCATTAAAACGATGCAAAATAATGTTTAATATGTCCAGAAATGTCTCCGAACATCTCAAAACCTTTATCATCAATAGAGATCAGGATTTATGAATATGCACTAAATTAGGAAACACCCCCGTGTCCTCCTGCCATGGTTGCTAGTGTAATTTCGCTAACGAAGCTAACGAAGTCACTTTCTCCCCCTGATTTATTTAACATTAGTCAAACCTGTCAAAATATAACGTTACCATAGCAACCATGATTTTGTTCTTCACCGACATTAGCAACATGAGGAAGCCATCTTCGCCTGCAGGTAATATGGGTTAATGTGTAAGTTTTCAGGTGCTACATGAACATCATCGTAATAATTTGCATATCATAAATGATTGGTCCAAAGCTTTGCTTCTTAGTGACATCACGAACTGTTCTCGTATGTAGCCCTGCCCCAAAATCAGTTCGTATTTCACTGGGAAAATGTGACTTTAGCAAAAAAATAAAAATAAAATGTGTGAACTTTCATGTAAGCTTAGCTTAGACGTTCTACAACAATACATGTAACTCTAAATGGATAAAAAAATAAAAAAAAAAGTATGATGTTTCATTCTTTGTTGGCAAGTTGCTGTGGTATAAAAGGAGTAAAAACACTTCAAGATGTGCTGTTGTGGGAAAATAATCAACATGCAGTGTGGTAAGTGTGACTCGGCTTCATCACACCAAGCCACCACTCATTATTTTCCTCTAACAGCACGACATGGAGTGTTTTATTCCTTAGATATTGTATCCTTGTGTTATTGTGAAGCCGTAACTTGGACTATTATCAGATTTGTGAATGAGGTCATCGTGAAAAGTCCTGCCAAAGACACACAATTCCATGTGATACCGAAACACGTCCTCTTTTTTTTTTTTTTTTTAAACAGGGCTGTTATTCGTCTGTGGTGGATTACTTCGAGGCGTACATCTACATGGCCGGAGCTCTCGCTATCGTCGTCCTGACCATAGAAGTAAGATCACGATTCCGATTTCATTCCTGAAAGACATTTGACTGTACACTGAGCAGCTGCTGCTATAAACAGACGATGGTTAAGCGGTTTATTGTGTCTCACTGCCACCTGGTGGACAAAATGGAAACGGGACGTGAATCTCCTTTGTTTCAAAGTTATTTATAATTCTTACATTAAGTTGGAATATTTGAATTCTGAAATTATGTGCTGATTAACAAAACACTTTAATGTTGGTCATGATTTAAACAAAAAACTTTGTTAAACGTGCAATGGTCGATTTTTTTGGTACCTGGAAGATATGTAAAACATGATTAAAAAAAAAAAAGCAATGCGTTTTTTTATAAACGGTCTACTCTCAACAGCTATGTTTCTGCGAATTTTGCGATATCGCATTTAAAAAACGCCGGATGGAAACACCAGATGCGAATAAAATCTCCAAAATGCGAATTAAAAACGTATTCGCCCAACTGAGGCAGATGATTATTTTATCCGATGAGAAGACATGCGCATAAACTACCATGGAAACGCATTTACCAAATAAATTCCTCGATGCGCATCAAAAAAGTCGTGTGACTTTGCCTCAGCAAACCATGTGATTGGATAATTGGCTCAGAAGAGTAAAAATGGCGGCGACCGAGAGGTGCGTTTGGACAGACGACTTTGCCCCAGTTTCCCTGGAAGTGACGATTGTGTTCTCTTGAACGCGTGGGACGGAAACGGTGCTTTAATCACAGACGTTTTACGCAATATTCAAAGTTTTCGCATAAGTTAAATTCGCAACTTGGATGGAATCGTATCTGATGCAGATCCAAGGGGCGGAGCTTCGTCAACATGGGCGGAACTCATTCAGATGTTATCTGTCAGTGACGTAATCTTGAAAAAAAAATTCTCTAAGGAGAAAAATTAGACTACTTTAACTACTAACAAGCACGATGACCACTGTGCTGTTAATTTGCCGTCATGTTTGTCCACATTACTGCTTTTTTGGGTGATATATTTCGATTTCAGCGACAACAGCAAGTGACAAAGTGACATTTGAACTGAGATGCTCTCAATCCTATGCAAATTAGCTATGGTGCTATAAAGCAGCAATTCCAAAGGATTGGCTCGAACGATTTCTTGGACCAATCCTATGGTGCGTGTGGTCCGCCTTTTCTTCAGTTCCCCACTCACGACTTTAGTTCCTATCTGCAGGTAGTTCCCGTTTAGAAATGGTAGAAAACCGTACATCCGTAGTTTAATCTTATCTTTTCTTATACGGCTTCTCATTAAACGTGTACAGAGGCACGTTGCTAGTAACGTTAGCTTGAGTTGCTAAAATGAGAACCAAGCTGGTACGATGCCGCGCACGGAACGTAAATCAGACAGCTTTAGCTTTAGAAGCTGTATACTGTATATACCAGTCCGTACAGGATTTTGTGGAGTTTATTTCTGATTGTTGCGGCCAAAAATGCTCGATTTTGCTGCCGCTTTTTAAAAATTTGCGATGCAATCTGCCGAGTTTTTGTGCTTTTCTGCGGAAAACTACTTGAATTGGCGAAATCGCAATCGCACGAAATTGTTCTGCACGCTCTTTCGCAGTGATGTTCGTTGGCAAATGAGACCTTTTAGCCGTACACATGTTCGACACACGTGAATCGAAGGAGGCTTTGGCTGAATGTGTTGTGATGATGTCACATGATGCGTCATGGCCCAGATCTGCGGTAATTTGGAAAAATTGCAAGCTCCTTCAAATATTGCGGCGTTTCCTCGATGTCGCGTTAATTTCTGCTATTGCAAAATCGCTAAATCCTGGAGGGACTGTATATACAGCTATTAATGTTTCTCGTTGAAATAAACAGACAAAAAAAAACCAACAACAACAAAAAAACAACGGACAGGCCACGCCCACAAGCGATAATCAAAACGAGTAACTTTTTGCTTTTGAACGTGAACGTAGGTCTAAGACACGGCTTAAACCTCACTAGAACCCGCTTCGTACGTACTGAACATCCTAATAATGGTCTGTGTTAGCTAGGAAGGTGAGTTTAAAAAAGGGAAAATGAGAAAAACATTGTTTTTAACTTGTGTTTTCTTTCTTTTTTGTTGTCCTCCTCAGCTCTTCGCGATGGTGTTCGCCATGTGTTTGTTCCGAGGGATCCAGTAATCCGTCCGTGTTCTCCAGAAGGACATTTCGAAAGACAAATGGCTCAAAAAGAAGACACGCTTGTATATACGTCGTCTCTCCGTTTCCCGTTTCCGAGGTGCCCGCAGTGACCGAATTGTACGGCTGGAACTTCCCTGGTTTTGTGAAACGAAGGAGAAAATTTCGAGCAGAAAATTTCACTCCATCGGTGACATGGTGTCGTGTTGCAGCCCTTTAACACGGATAGAGGAAGAACTTGCACTGACGTCTGAATGGATATTTATAGAGTACAGTTCGTGTTTGTACGGAATTAAATACACGTTTTACCTTCTTCTTCAGCACCGCATCGATCGAGCCACACTAAAACTCTTTTCACAACGTTTGTGTTTGTGTTTGTGTGTGTGTGTGTGTGTGTGTGTGTGTGAGCACGTTTCTCTGTGTGTGTGAGTGTGTGTGATCTGAAGCCTACATCTCCTATATTGTAAAGTATCGTGTATTGCAACTGTGTATATTTTATGTGATTTTAGTAATGTGTTGTATGCATTTGTACTTATATTCATGATACCTGTTATATGTGACACTGATTGGTATTAAAAAGACGAAAAATGAGAGACGGCGTGATGTGTGCTCCCTTCATGATAAAGATTAAACATTTAACACTAAACATTCGGTTCCACGCTGTTGAGTTCTGGATTGTGATTGGTCAGAAGGTGATTCATTTTCTATAACAGCAGCTCTATAACAGCAGTGCAGCTACAAATCAGGTAAAAAAAAAAAAAGGTTTATATTAATGCGCTAATAACGTGGTGAAGTTTTCCGTAGGGAGTCGTTTATTTAACATTGACGGAAGGAGTCTCCAGTGTCAGCGCTTTGTAACAGTCAGAGGTAAAGCTGTAAACGTAAGTTTTGTGATATCTTCAGGACGGAGAAGTTTACGCTTTTCAGTTTCTCAGTAACAAAAGATGACAAGCTGTGGTTTTTTTTTTTTTTGTCTTATTAACTTCAAGAGAGAGAAAAAGGCTGGTGAAGGAACGACGTAACGTTTATATAACGTAAATGAGAACAGGGACTGACTTTGCAGATAAACTAGAAATGGATAAAAAGTATGACAGCGATTTCAATCCATTAAAATTGTTAGTGTTGTGTAAATTGCTGTGGAATAAGAGAAATCAAACACTTCAGGATGTGCTGTTATAGGAAAATAATCAACTTTGGGGTGTTAACGGTAGCTCTACTTTATCACACCACACTTTTGTTGATTATTTTACTATAACAGCATGACACAGAGGGTTTCATTCCTTGCTTAAGTTACCATAAACAAGGTTAGATTGAGGCAAAGGTCTGTTTAAACGTTAGCATGTTTAAAAAAAATAAAAAATTGTATCATTCTTATTCATGCTAATCACTGTTATGTGAATTAAAAATGAAGTGTCTTGAGATCTTTACTCTGATATTTCATCATTAGTCAAGGATTACACTTAATTCGAATAAGTTTATGATCGTTTCTGTGCAGTTGTACATTAAGCCTATGTAGACCACTGATCTCAAGAATTTAGCTCAGTCATTATCTATAAAAAATGCATTTATTTATATTTACATCAAACAGAAAATGTATGGGGTTTGTAACAAAGCGCATTTTGTGAAAAACATAACGTAAAGTACAGCTAATTTTATCAGGCTAGTCACACATCTCCCCACAGACTCGCAGTGATTTAGCTAATCATGCCCCTTCCAAAATGGCGGACGTGTTGACGTATTGTCCTAGCTAACATCGGTTGCTAATCCGGTGTCTACTGTGTACCTGATGCCTGTACAGCAGGAGGCGATACGCTCGGAAAAACTGGATTCCCCCCCCTCTTCTTTTCCTTGAAGCGGTTTCCTTTCCACGGAATATTTACCACTGACATGATAAATATATAAACCAGGCAGTTTATACTGTCGTTTTCTCTCTAATTTAATTTAAAAAAAACAAACTATGAATTAATTTCTCTACTACGTTTTTAAAGCCGCAGTGACGAGACGAAGCTAAGGTAGGCAAAGCTAAGCTAAGCTTGTTTTAGATAGCTAGCTAACTAGCTTATAACACGTAGAATATAACTAAAGTCAGTGGTTCGGTTAGTAGGTTATTATTCGAGAGTTAAATAGTGAACTAGTTACCAAAATAACCAGTAAGGTCACCTTAATAATGAATACATTTGGCTGGTCTGTAATCTGTAGTTAGCATGCTAGCTAGCTAAAACCCAAGCTATGAAAAATCATGATAACGGATTAAATTGTTAAAATGACATTACATTTTATTTAATATGTGTATAAGAATTTGTTACTAATTCCTTGGAATTATCATATTGCAAGTGATATAATCTGTATAACAAGAGCTGTAAAATTATTTTAAAATGATGTAAAAAAAACCCCAAAAATTACATTAAATGAAAAAAAAAAAAAAAAACTAATTCTGACTTTTAACATTTCAATGTTTATAAGATAAATATCACGTTTTATTTTATAGTTAGTGAACTGTTCATGCAACAAAGACATGCCAGAAATGAAATGGTATGAAATGCACTATTTATTTATTTATTGTTTATATACAAACAATTTTAAAACAATTAATAAAACTTGCTCATTATTTCTCATTCATTCTTATTTATATTATTTCTTCAGATTTATTTATTTACCTTATCTATCTGTCTATCTGTTTTCTTGTTTATTTATTTGCATATTTGTTTGAGTAACTGTTTCTCAATTATTGACTTTAATTTTGTTGTGTTTGTGTTACAGTGCTTTGTGCTCAGGATGTGTGCGTCGGTGAAATACAGCTCTCGCGGTCCGGCCCTCATCCCTCGCATGAAGACCAAACACCGGATCTACTACATCACCCTGTTCTCCGTGGTCCTGCTGGGTTTAATCGCCACCGGAATGTTCCAGTTCTGGCCTCATTCCATCGAGTCTTCGGCGGAGTGGACGCTGGACCGCCGCAGCGTGCACGACGCTCCGCTGGTCAAACTGCCCACGTCCAGCCCCATCCCCGAGAGAGGAGACCTGAGCTGCCGCATGCACACCTGCTTCGACGTCTACCGCTGTGGCTACAATCCCAAAAACCGCATCAAGGCGAGTTCAGGAACCATCTGGAACCCTGCGTTCATCAGAGACACAGCTACACCACGCCCTTAACGTGTAGCTTTAGCATTAACTAATCATTTTAAAATTATTTACCCTCCACACATCGCAAGAGATAATAATAATAATAATAATAATAATCTCACATTCAGTGCTGTGTAAAAGCATCAATTATTAAAATGAAATCAAAATAAAATATTCAGATTAAATTCTAAACTAAAATAAAACGTTAATTTAATTTCAAGATTAAAAATATAATTATTTAAAAAAAAAAAAAAAAAGAAATAATGTAAGTAAATCAAACCGAAGTAAATTCAGGAAAAATTCCATTACATTTATAAAATAAATAAAATATTCTAATTAGATTTAAAATGTGAAATATTAAATAAAACAATTAAGTAAATTTACATTAATTTCTAGATAAAAAAAAATTAAGGTAAATTAACACAAAGTAAATTAAAAGTGCATTAAATTGAAATGACTAATTTTAAAATTAAAAGCTATTAAAAAGATGAATAAAAGTCATTTAAAAAGCATTCAACTAAAATTACATTGCAATTAAAGTAAAACAGTATTTGAATTAAAATAAAAACAATTTTTTTTTTACATTAACATTAAAATTTTTATAATTAAAAAACAATTAATTAAATGATAAATTCCTAGGCTGTCATTGTAAATAAGAATTTGTTCTTAATGACCTTGTCTTTGATTAAATTAAAGGGATTTTTAAAAACTAGAACAAAAACAAAAACAATTCTTACTGAAGATTGTACGTGTCGATATTTCTGACTTTTTATTAATATCACATTTAAAAAAAAAAGAAGTAAAATGAGTTTTAAAAAAAAACCCAACAACTTTAAGATGTAAACTTAGAAAGCATTATAAATAAATAAATAATTTGAATAATAATGAATAATAATAATAATAATAATAATAATAAAGATTTTATAAGAAGTAATTGGTTTTTGTTGTTTAAACTTGTTGTTGTTGTGTGTGTGTGCAGGTGTACATCTACCCCCTGCAGAGGTTTGTGGATGAGGTGGGCGTGCCCATCAGCAGTAGCGGTCTGTCCCGTGAGTATAACGAGCTGCTGAGCGCCGTCTCCGACAGCGACTTCTACACCGACGACGTCACTCGCGCCTGTCTGTTCATCCCCTCCATCGACGTGCTGAACCAGAACTCGCTACGCATTCGGGAAACCGCTCAGGCTCTCGCCATGTTACCCAGGTGAACACCTCAGAGTCCAACCTACAGCTCTCTCTCTCTCTCTCTCTCTCTCTCTCTCTCTCTCTCTCTCTCTTTATTTTATCCTCGTACGCAGTGTTATGCTTTTTACTATCATACATTTTTAAAAAATTTGTTTAGTGTTCGAAAAGTGCACAATAAAGTATTTTTAAATGATAGTAACACTACTACTACTACTACTAATAATAATAATAAGTGGAAGAGGATGAGAGGTAGTAGAGGTTTACCCAGGAGTACAAGAGAGCAAAATTGTCCGAGCTTTCTGCGTGGGAGGGGTATACCGTCTCTCCGCTGTCAATCACAGCAACACTGGCCAATCGTAGGTGTCTTTGAGCTCACGTATGTGGAAGAGGGCAGATAGCGTTTTCTTCTGAGTGTGTTACGCAGCATGAGAAGCTGTTTGCAAAAGAGAAACACTGTTTAAAAAAAAAAAGAAATACCCTATGTACACATGATAGAATGGTGTGTGTGTGTGTGTGTGTGTGTGTGTGTGTGTGTGTGTGTGTGTGTGTGTGTGTGTTTACAGATGGGATAAGGGGATGAATCACTTACTGTTCAACATGTTACCAGGAGGACCTCCGGACTACAACACGGCGCTGGACGTTCCCAGAGACAGGTGACTTTCTCAAAATTATTTACCGTTTCTATGTCTTATACAGTTCCCTCCACTAATATCGGCCCCCTCGGTAAATATGAGCAAATAAGGCTGTGAAAAATTGTCTTTATTGTTTAACCTTTTGATCTTTTGTTCAAAAAATTAAAAAAAAAAAAAAATTGTTAAATATAGGTGTGCAACAATTATTGGCCTCCTTTTAGTCAATACTTTGTGCTGCCTCCCTTTGCCAAGATAACAGCTCTGAGTCTTCTCCTATAATGCCTGATGAGGTTGGAGAATACATGGCAAGGGATCTGAGACCATTCCTCCATACAGAATCTCTCCAGATCCTTCACATTTCTAGGTCCACGCTGGTGGACTCTCCTCTTCAGTTCACCCCACAGGTTTTCTATGGGTTTCAGGTCAGGGGACTGGGATGGCCAGGGCAGGACCTTGATTTTGTGGTCAGTAAACCATTTCTGTGTTGATTTTGATGTATGTTTTGGATCATTGTCCTGCTGGAAGATCCAACCACGGCCCATTTGAAGCTTTCTGGCAGAGGCAGTCAGGTTTTCATTTAATATCTGTTGATATTTGATAGAGTCCATGATGCCATGTATCCTAACAAAATGTCCAGGTCCTCAGGCAGAAAAACAGCCCCAAAACATTAAAGAGCCACCACCATATTTAACCGTGGGCATGAGGTACTTTTCCATATGGCTACCTCTCTGTGTGCTCCAAAACCACTTCTGCTGTTTATTGCCAAAAAGCTCTATCTTGGTTTCATCTGACCATAGAACCCGATCCCTTTTGAAGTTCCAGTAGTGTCTGGCAAACTGAAGACGCTCGAGTTTGTTTTTGGATGAAAGTAGAGGTCACCAGCTGTGATCCTTGGAGATTTTTTGGAACCATCCTACAGTACGTTGAGACGATATAGACACGCGTCCAATTCCAGGTTGATTCATAACATTTCCAGTTGACTGGAACTTCTTAATTATTGCCCTGATGGTGGAAATGGGCATTTTCAATACTTGTGCTATTTTCTTATAGCCACTTCCCATTTTGTGAAGCTCAACAACCTTTTGCTGAACATCACAGCTATATTCCTTGGTCTTACCCATTGTTATGAATGACTAAGGGAATTTGGCCTGTGTGTTAGCTCATATTTATACCCCTGTGAAACAGGAAGTCATGGTTGAACAATTTCCTGTTCCTAGTCACCCAGGTGCACTAAAAAAATGTAAAATATCAGTGGGAATATACTTCAAATATATTTTTCTCATATGAATTCATAGGGGGGCCAATAATTGTTGCACACCTATATTTAATATATATATATATATATATATATATATATATATATATATATATATATATATATATATATATATATATATATATATATATATATTTGATAAACCTGTGTTGTGTTTGCAATTGTTTGATATCCATGAGAGCAGAGTATTTTTGTAATTTTTTTTAACAAAAGATCAAAAAGTTAAACAATAAAGATAATAATAATAAAAAAATTTTATTAAGAAAATATAATAGAAGTGTTATTTAAAAAAGTGTTTCTATAACATTCTAACACAAGTAAAATTTTAACATCAAATTAGCTACTTCCAATGCAGTAATGCATTAATTAATGTTTGTTTGTTTGTTTATTCATTTATTTAATTGTTTTTGTAACTTTAGTTAGTAACTTATCTTTCCGTATTATTCATTTATTTACTTATTTGACTGTTTTTCTTCATTCATTCATTCATTCATTCATTCATTCATATCTTTATATTTTATTTAATCGTTCGTTTATTTACATAACTGTTTTTACCATTTTTGATTTTGTTTATTAGATTTTTTCTTTCTCATGCATTCATATTTATTGCTTCTGTATTAATTTTAAATTTGTTTTGCCCTTTCTCACACACTCATTCATTCATCCATCCATTCATATCCTTTCTTTCTTTCTTTCTTTAAGTTTTTTTCAGTCAT
Organism: Cranoglanis bouderius; assembly: GCA_023630585.1. NCBI lineage: Eukaryota > Metazoa > Chordata > Actinopteri > Siluriformes > Cranoglanididae > Cranoglanis > Cranoglanis bouderius. Next base: position 1,034,911 of record CM042567.1, read on the forward strand.
TCATATTTATTGTTTCTGTTTTTAAAAAAATAATTGTTTATGCATGTATTTAAAATTTTTTCCCCTTACTCATTAATTCATATCCTTTCTATTTTATTTATTTAGTTGTTTTAGTTGTTTTTTTAAAAAAAATTTAGTTGTTTTACTTATTTTATTGTTTTTAATGATTTATACATTTATTTATTTGTATTTCTTCCTTTCTCATTCGTTCATTCATCCTTATATTTTATTTATTTATTTATATAACTCTTTTTACTATTTAATGAGTTAGTTATTGTTTTTTTTTTCTTTCTCATTCATCCATGTTTATTGTTCCTATTTCTTATTTTATTTTTTTTTAAATAATTGTTTATACATTAATCTTTTGTTTTTTTCTTTCTTTTTTTCATTCATTCACATCCTTTATTTGTTTGCTTGTTTGTTTGTTTATTTATTTATTTATTTATGTAAATTTCTAACGGGTTAATTAGTTAATAATTGATTTCTTTCTTTCTCCTTTATTCTTCATTCTTCCTCCTTCATTTAGAAAATAGTTTATACATAATTTTCCTCCTCATTCATTCATTCATTCTTTTATTTATTTATTTATTTACTTATTTAATTTTCTTTCCCACTGATTCATTAATATTTTTTGTTTTGATTTTTACATTAAAAAAAAATAATTTATACAAAAACATTGTTCCTTCTCAGTCATTCATTCATTATAAAAAAGTTTATACATTTATTTATTTTTTGATCCCTAGACCTGCAGGAGATAGTGGGGGGGGGGGGGGGGGTTCCTCCTGGGTCGGTGATGTAGTGTAAATGTGGTGTTTGTTTAAGAGTTAAACGTTTAAATTCTTCTTTATTTATTTATTTTTTATAAAGAGCGTGGTTGTGATCGTAGCCGTTCCAGTCCACCCGGGGGCAGCAGCGACTCACGCTTCCTCTCTCCTGAGTGAGCTGATTTATGGCGCTCAGCGACTCAGGCGTTAATGTACCTCATGTGTCTGAGAGTGTGTTTTGTTAACTCTTATCTATATTTAAACACACCGAGTGTTCTGTGTTCACACGGCGACGCTGTACCCGATAAAACCCCGTACAAAACCCGAGTGAGCTGTGATTCTTTTACGATCAAACAGAAATCTGGATCTGCTATAAGCTTCGTTTGAATAAGCTTAATTCTTATTTAGTATTTTCTGCATCTGCTTTAAAGTTTGGTGCATCTGATGCTTCGCTTTAGTTTATATTTACCGTATGGACGTGAAACTACAGGACAGCTTTGATACTTTAATTTAAAGTGGTATATTCTGAAGGAGCGTATAAGAGAAGTGAGAGAGAGAGAGAGAGAGAGAGAGAGAGAGGATCAGACAGACAGACGAGTCTAATCTCCCGGCATTTACTGCTACGTAGCGCTCGGGTTCTCAGCCTCTTCCTCGGCCGCCGAGTGGAAAAGGTGAGTTTTATGTACTCGAAAGCCCTGAAATAGCAAACGCTTATCTGGAGCTGGAGGGAATTTCCTGTATTCATCCAGCTGTGCTCCGTTTGGTGTGTAACCTCAACAAAACCAGCTGCCTTTGTATGTGTGTGTGTGTGTGTCTGTGGGTAGATATAAAGACTGTGTGTGTGTGTGTGTGTGTGGCAGTGTGTGTGCTGCTTGTCCTTTTTTTTTCAATTTTTAATCAGCATCCTGATCTTTGGAGCTAAAACGGATTGTTTCATTTTAAGGACCGTCGTAAGAACAAACACAGCTTTGGCGTATAATCATAAGAAAATACAAGTGTGATGAAGCAGAGTTACTGTTTTCCCCCTGAAGTTGATTATTTTCCTGTAACATCGCGACCCTACTAGTATTGTATTCCTTTCATACCCCAGCAATTCACCAGCAATGGCTTTTTAAAAATTTTTTTATTTATTAAAGAGTGCTGCATCATACATTTGACTTGTTTAGAGAGAGATGGGGGGAGAGAGAGTTAGAGAGGGCATTTGTTTCGTTTATAGAGAGAGAGGGCATTTTTTTTGTTTATAGAGAAGGAAATTAGAGATAAATAGGACATTTTTTCATGTATAGGGAGTGAGATAGAGATGGTATTTTTTGTTTTATATACAGTACTGTGCAAACGTTTTAGGCACCCTATTTTTTATTTTTTATTTTTTTTTTTTAGCACGAACGATTTTTTTTATTTTATGACGTCTACATGATCGAGTCAGTACAAAAAAACATTTTAGATTCCCAGACATTAGTTTTCTAGCCCAAAAGTAAAAATGTTACAGAAAAATGTTTGTATGTCATTAAAGAAAGCGGCGTATTACGTAAGAGACACTTTTCAGACAGTAAACACAATGAAGGCTGCTGGGTTTCACTGCAGAAATAAGAAGAAAGTGCGAAAGTCAAAGTGTCCAGAAGAACTGTGTCTGGTTCTGCAAGATGCTCAATAAAACTTACCAGCTCATTTCCTTATAAAACTGCACACATTGTACCGGAGACTGTTTTTATTTTTAATTTTAATTTTTTGTCACAAGAAATATTGACTTTGTTTCATTTACTACTGTTTACTGCTCTTTATGGTGTGTATATATATATATATATATATATATATATATATATATA
>CM042567.1:1045000-1110000 GCA_023630585.1 Cranoglanis bouderius
ATTAAAGCACAAGACGAGGCTTCGGTAACGAGGAACTGAAAGCCTGAGGTTTTTAAAAAATGTATTTCATTTTTTGTCATGTTAGTAATGAGAGAGTAGTGATATACGGGTGTAGGCCTCAGTGTGTCCGTCATGACGAGGCACTAAGTAATGCAGAAGGATTTATTATTGTGGTGTAGTAATAATAATAATAATAATAATAATAATAATAATAATACCAGAATAACATATTGGATGTTTTCCTTACAGCGTCATTTAATATAATACAGTAAATATCATATATTATTTTTATTCCTGTTACCTCAGGCGGTAAGAATTCGCATTTTCCCGTGACACTTTGGTGTTTTAACGATCGCAGAAGAGCCGTCCTTTATCTTCCTTATCGAGCGACTGCGTCTCATTTTTTCCCGTTCCGCTTCTTATTCTTCTTTCTCTCTGCCCTCTTCCCCGGTTGGAAAGCAAACTTTCATCACAGCCCTGATTTATGGGCGTCCACATGCTTCCCTCCACCCCCTCCCTCGAAGTCTTTTTGAGTCCTCTTCCCTTCTCCATAAAAAGAAACGCTGTTTTTGTGTCGTCGTATTTCTTTTCGGCGTTTAAGGCCCGAGAGCCGTAGGGGCCGAGGACAGGACGGGATGGGACGGGACGGGACGGGACGGGACGGGGAGGAGAGAGGGGAGGAAAGAAGTGAGAGAGAGAGAGAGAGAGCTTCTACTGATGCAGAGCTCTCTGTAGACCATATGACAGCAAACACGCCAGTCAATAAACCCGAAAACGTGCTCGACGAACGGAGGGCCGCCGCCGACAGAGCGAACGGAGCTCGCAGACAGAGAGACGAGATCGTTTCTCTCAGAATCTTACGAGTTTTATCGCTTTCACAGCGAGGTTCTTGTTTTTTTCTCACCACGGGGAGAAAAAAGGAAATTGTATAACCTCAAGCCACTGAAACGATATTTAATGTCTTTGTAAATTTAATTCTTTCTCTCACGCTGATTGATATATGATATGACGGGAGCTATAAACTAGCCTGGAAGTGTTTATCGTGTAGCTAAGGAGTGAGGGGAATGACGGAAAACATCATTGCGATATATGCAGACATTTCTGCTCTGTGCGAAATGAATCACCGTACAGTGGTGCCTCATTTTAAAAAAAAATAAACCTCTAAGAGACGAGTTTAATTAGTTTCGGTAATCCTAAACTGAGCAATTGGCGGACAGTTTCCTTTCACGTGCACGTTACGTACAGGATAGAACACCGTGTGTCGTGCTGCTGTGGTAAAATAATCAACAACGGTCTGGTGTGATCATCCAAAAGTTGATTATTTTCCCATAACAGCACATCCACGAGTGTTTTATTCCTCTCATACGACAGCAATTTACCGATCACAATTTCTTATTTATTAAAGAACGACACGTCATACTTTTTATCCGTTTATAGTTACGTTTGTTAAGTTGTTAGTCCTTCCATTAATGTTGAATAGACACATCTCTCCTTACAGAAATCCTTATCGCTGCTGTCTGACTGTTACTCTGAAAAATCAGGATCTTCAGTCGTCAGTAGGGGGCGATAATAATAATTGAAAAGATTAATAATCCTGAAACGATATCTCTAACTCGTGAATTAAAATGTATACAAACCAAAAGTAAAAAAAAACAAAACAACAACAAACAAACAAGACATACAGAATAACGTATTGTTTATCGAAATTCTTGGACTTCGTCATCAAGGGCACAAAGAAATGTACTATTGTAAAGGTCCAATCCTGTCCGACATCATGATTTAGTTCCGTTAATATAGCAGTATAGTAATCTATAGCACGCACGTGACTTACATCAGTGCTGGATTTTGACGAGGAGTAACGCGGCTTGACCTTTGACCTCGAGCTCAGGTTTGTTTGAAAGACTGATGGGCTGAAGAGCTCGTAACCATCCAGAATGTTCCCTGCAGTCGTGTCACCGGGTTTTAATGATGCTGAGCTGCCTTTGAAAGTGTTGTGGAAGGTCAGAAAGGCACCAGGAGGAAAACTCGGAAAAGGCCGACCCTCCTGACGCGGAAAAGTGCAGTGGAGAGGTCATTCAGGTCGGGAAGTTCTCTGACGTAAACACGCCCGATGTCAACAGAATGACGCAGGAATGACTGTTTGTCGCTGCTAAAACATAATTAAGAACGGGAAGTAGCTTGACCACAACAATAATTTATAACAATAAACCTTTCGAATGTGTGCTTTGACATCCATTAATAAATACTTGTAATAAATAATGTACTTTCACATGGAAATAATTAATAAATTCAGAGATTAGCCGTACAAATATGACCTTGCTCTGGTCAAGGTCTTTCTGGTCTTAGAAATTTTACTCCTTTTTATTTCCTTGAATGTTGGTCTGTCAGTCTGCTGTAGGGGGCGTTACGATACATCGTGATACGATCCGTCGTGATACAAAAACGTGACAATGGTACGTTGTGGAAATGTGAAAATCAGCGTTCTGTTAATTATGCATCGGGTGCAGTTGCACTGTTTGAGCACCAGAGGTCCCAATCTACGAAATCCATAGAGTTACTGTACACAGAGAGAGCACGCTGGTCACATGATCGCGGGCTTTCGTGGAGAGCCTGTAGCGTTACGGAGATGGGAATTCATTCAAATTTTGCTCAAAATATTCAGAGAATCTCGAATCGCGAGCCCCGGTATCGTGGATCGGATCGGATCGGATCGAGTTGTGAGAGTTGTGTATGGTTACACCCCTCAGTCTACAGTCTTTATTTCCACCTAGTGATGTTATTAAACGTTATGTTTTGTGTCGATCATCAGGCTCGCTGGTTCTGGGACGCGTACTTCAGCTCCATGAAGGCCATCGGATTGACCACGCTGCAGATCATCAACGATCGCATTTACCCCTACGCAGCACACACGTACGAGCAGTGGAACAACCCTCCGGTCGTGGTGAGTAAATACACAACACTCCGAGCGTCACGCTTCTCATCTTTATTTCATATACGCTTTATGTAAAATAGCTTTCTTTTGTCTTTCCTTAACTGGGTTTACTCGTGCAAGAGGCTCTGATATCAGTTCATCTATTATAGTAGTAATAATAATAATAATAATAATAATAACAACATATTATTAAGAAACAGCATGGGGAGGAAGAAGAATAGAGAAAGCAATAAGGAATAATAATATCATAAAAATATTGAAAAATATTTTCAAAAAATAGAATTGGTAAAAAAAAATGGAAAAGAATCAAAAAATCTGTTGGGAAAAAGTCATTAAAATAGATAAAAATAAAAACAGAGTTTGTAAAAAATAAGAAGCAAAAATAAAATTAATAAAAAGCTAATGCAAGTAGAAAAAATAATTAAAAAAATAATTAAATAAAATAGAAATGATCAGAAATAAATAGACTTTATGAGTCATTAAAATGTAGGAAACCATAAGAATAGAGCTTGTAAAAAAGGGAGGCAAAAATAAAAATATAATAAATAAAAATAAAATTTATAAAAAGTTCATTCAAAGAGAAATTATTTAAAAAATAATAAATAAAATAGAAATGATCGAAAATAAATACAATTGTTAAAAGTCATTAAAATGTAAGAAACCATAAGAATAGTTTGTAAAAAAAAAAAAAAATTAAAATGACATTTAAAAAAAAAAAAAACCCAGAAGAAATAATAAAAATAAAATTACTAAAAAAAAAAAAAAAAAGTCATTAAAAATAATCTATAGTTTAGTCTGTCAGCTAAATGCTAACCAAAATGGCCGACAAGCGTCTGATCTGTATACCATACGGCAGTGTGAGTTATACCTCAGGCAGCGGACAGGCCGCGTGTGTTTTTTAAAAATAAATATACGTGACAGTTTGTTGACAGAAGGAAGCCGTCCAATCTGATACGCTGGTGTTCGCTGGTTAGCTTGATGTCTCCGGTTACACGGGAAAAAGTCTCTGTCTTGCTGAAGGGGGGTTTGGGGGGAGATTAGTGGGGGGAGGGGTCGTGTTTTATTTGAAAATGCAACCTTGACGTCATGCAGTGAAGACCGATAAGCAGCGAGGGTTGAGCCGAACGGACGTCCACATCGTTCGGTTTAAACCGAAGTCACGTTCTGCGATGTCTGAGAATCTGGTTTATCCTTTACTGTGTAAATTCAGACGTGCATCAAGAATGATGTTTATCGTATATTAGGGTCGTATGATTCCTGATGAAATATGAATAACGATTTTTTTTTAGTAATTGTGTAAGTATTACAGGTTTACGTTACTATATTAGCTGGTTGCAGTAGCTCCATTTTCCTCCATAGTCCTAAAGTTAAAAGTTTGTTTTAGAATTTTTTTTTTTTTTAAATGTGAGTTTTTGAAAAACAGAAGTAAATTTTTTAAAATAGAAAATAAAAATAAATTTGTAGAAAAAAAAATTAAAGAGGGAAGAAAAATGAATAAAATAGAGTAATAAAAAAGTAATAAAAAATTGTCAACTAGAAGAAATCATACAATTAAAAATAGAAGAAAAAAATCAGAGGGAATCAAAAATGAGTAGGAAAATATAATTTCTAGAAAAAAGTCAGAACAGAAGAAATACTTTTAAAAAAATGTGAGATTTTGAAAAACAGAAGCATTTTTCTCTTAGAAAAGAAAAATAAATAAATAAATAAAAATGAGAGAAAATTTAATAGAATAGAATAAAATAATGGAAATATTTATTTTTAAAAAATAAATACTCAAATTTTTTTTATTAAAGGTCCTAATAACCTTTTAGACAAAGGTTTTTTTTTTTATTTAAAATGTGTTTTTTTAAATAGAGGGAATCAGAAACGAGTAGTGAAATATAATTTGTAGAAAAATTAATTAAAACAGAAGAAACCATAAAAGATTTAAAAATAGCTTGCAAAATAAAAAATTTAAACAGAAGGTAGCAAAAATAAAAACGATTCGGTACAGAGAAAAGTTATTAAAATAGAAGGAATCATACAAATTAAAATTAGTCTGAAATTAAAGCACAAGAAAAAAAAATACGAATAAAGTTTGTAAAAACAATAAGTATTTATTTTCGCTGAAGTCCTGAGTGTGTGTGAGAGCGCAGTGTGTTCTCTCCGAGGTAAAAGAAAAGCAAAGCTTAAATAAATAATTAGTTTCCGGGGGTGTGCTCTTTTAGGAAAATAATCCACGACGAGGCGGTGTGATGAAGCGGAGATGAACTTTCCTACAGCAGCACCTCCTAAAGTGTTTTATTCTTCTCACACCACAGCAGTTTACCAACAAGTGCAATTTTTTATTCATTAAAGAACAAAAAACGTCATAATTTTTATCTCCTTAGTTATAGTTACGTTTAATGTCCGTGAAACGCGTTAGTTCCTGTTCTCACTCGCGTTATAGCAGCTATAAACAGTCATTCCGTTACCAGTCTGTAAACTCGTCTGTCCTGAAGATAACATACAGCTTTACCTCTGACACTGGAGACTCCTTTAAATTAATTAATAAATAAATAAATAAATAACCGCCTCCTTACAAAAAACTTTCTGCTTATGTGGAGCGTGCGCCCCGTGAATGAGCCGTTACTATAGAAACAATGACATATTACATTTACATTTATGGCATTTGGCAGACGCCCTTATCCAGAGCGACTTACAAGTATGCCATTTATACAACTGAGCAGTTGAGGGTTAAGGGCCTTGCTCAAGGGCCCACAGTGGCAGCTTGGCTGGGGTTTGAACTCATGACCTTCTGATCAGTAGTCCAACGTCTTAACCACTGCCCTAATACCTCTGTATCAGAACGAGCGCATCGATCTGAACCTGCGCCACTGTCAGAGCTGCTGTTATAGAAAATGAATCGACACCTTCCGACCAATCAGAGTCCAGAATTCACCAAGCTTCAGGTAAGTGTGAGGTCATGTGGTACAGCGTCTCTGGAGGAATAGTGGCTCGTTAGACGTTGCACTTGACTTCCTCGTCTGCTCTGCTGTCCCGCCCTGGACCCGTCGAGAGGTTAATTGCGCCGTGTTTCTGTCCTCTAAACATTCCAGCATTAAAAGAGGGATGAAATACTTTCTCAGTCGAATCACACAGCGCTATTGGAACTGAGCACTAAATAAATCAAACCCTTTTTTTTTTTTTTCTCTCTCTCTTTTCTTCTGCCGTTCCGTATCCACCGGGACGTAATTGAAAACACATTTTCTTGAACTCCTCGGGTGTTTTTGGAGATGCTGTCAAGTCCGCCTTTTGTGTTGCGGCTCTGAAGGGACTCAGACACGAGCGGGACAAGTCTGATCCACGCATCGCCCGTTTCTTTACGTGTTCTTTTTTTTTTTTCTTAGATTCATTTTAGGAGCTAATTTAGGTTTCGTTTTACTTTTCAAAGTGTAGATTTAGCCGATTTAAAGGTTTTAGTCCTTTCATTCATACAAATTTGCCCAACGGGTTTGTCGTAAGTCTCGAAGTCACCAAAACACAAACATAGAATTGTCCAGTATTATATATAATAATAATATATATATATATATATATATATATATAAAAAATAAATAAAGAAGCGGGCACGTTTACTTTACCGTTTAGTCCAGCGAAAATACTAATCACACTGCATTCACCATTCAGCTTTTCATTTTTATCACGGAAAAAGGTAGTAAAAGTAGTTTTTTTTTTTTTTTTTTTTTTTTGTCTTCGTTTTCATCAACAAAAAAAAAATGACGCGATTGTAACCATAACAACGCTTCCATGAATCCAAGCTAGTCTCGGCTAACTAACCATCCCAGCTGGCTCCCCTAGATTAGATTTAATATTATTCTCAGATGAAATGAAGATGACGAGGAGATTGTTCGTCTTCGCTGTAGCTTTGGTTAACGTGGGACGTCACGTCATGTCACGTGCCGATGAACGTCCCAAAACTAATAGACACGGTGGTATTTTTTGGTAACGCCGGAATATTGGCGATGAAATATTTTTCTCACGTTCATCTGAGTGACTAACAAGACTCCATGTTTTTGTTTGTTTGTTGTTGGGTTTTTTTTCTCTCTTGACCCTCAAACGTGCGACCTGATTGGTCAGACAGGGTTTGTATGGAAACTTTTTGGACAAAAATAATAATAAATGCTGATGATTGAGGGGGGAAAAGGGCCAAGTGTGAAAGCACGAAGTCCTCAAGGTGCGAATGGCATTAGAGCTATTATTATTATTATTATTATTACTAGCTCTATAAACGTTTTGTGCCTCGGTGAATAGGAATAACAATCATTTTTAGCTTTTAACATTTGAAAACGTTTTTAAATCTTGTTCCGGAAGCTGCTGTTAAGAATTGCGTCTCCAATCGGAGCGCTCGTCGGGACAGCGTCGGCGTTTCATGTGCTGAGCGCTTTGTGATCGAACAGCCGTCCACGCTTTCATCTGGCTTCCATTTTCGCCTAATCCCAAAGCAGCGCTCGCATGATTCCAGCTGCAGGACTCGCCAAAGCTTCCTCGGCCCACATGAAACGGCCTGCGATCCCTCACCGTCGCTCAGAGCCGCTCGTACCTCCCCTCTTTCACTCAAGCCTCAACAAGCGACTCAACGGTTTACGATAATAATAGCCTACTCGTAGAAACGATAATAGCAAACTATTTATTTTCTCTCATGGAGGGAAGTAAAAGAAGTCGTTATTGCAATCGATTAAGATTTCTTTCCGTGTTTGCCATCTATGGGACACGATCCCAGCTGGATGAAGAAAACGTTATTTATTTTCCTGACACATCCCAAATAGCAGGTGAACACCACACAGATTTCCTCACAAAGCGTCTCTTATAAATCTTGTTTATTTTTCCCCCGACTTTCAGACGCACCCCAAACCACACTGGAGCCTGCTCGATCAGACCGGAGTGTTTTCGGTTCCAGACGGAGCGCTCGTGCACCACTTTACCACTTATATGTCACAGTGGTACTTTAATTATTTCCCCTCGGCTTGTGTGTCGGTGTCAGACACTTCAAAGGAATTTCCATCGGCTAATGTAGTACGTTTTTATTAGTAGGACGGTTGACTGATGTCGAGCGAAAGATGGCTGCGTCTGTGGTGGCAGACCGTGGCGGAGCTGGTTAACCGCCGGCCGTCTGAGCACCTGCAGGAGGAGGAGCCTCACTCTGGCCTCCATGGGAAATATATAGAGCGTAGCATCACTGTGCGGTCTTTGAACGTTTTATTAATGACGCTACAAGCTCTTTCAGATGTAGGCGTATATAATATATATGTATATTATTGCAGAGGTATCTACATTTACACCTCGGTGCTAGTAAAATCTGGATTCTGACGTTGGTGTTGATTAATTTTCTATAACAGCAGCTCTGACTGTAGTACAGCTGGTTTTTATTAATTAGGTTTTTAATACCGTTAGCTTTTCTGTAGTGACAAAGGACGTCTGTAATCGTTTATGGAAGGAGTCTCCAGTGTCAGCGCTTTGTAACAGTCAGAGGTAAAGCTGTAACTCGAAGTTTTCCGACATCTTCAGGACGGAGGAGTTTAATAAATTAAATTAAATTTGCTAAGATGCAGACGATGATAGTGACTTGACAAAGTGCACTGGTTTCTCAGATCTGCAGCACTTCTGCAAGGCTTCGCTCGTTCCTCCTCCTCCTCCTCCTCCTCCTCCTCCTCCTCCTGGAGGCCAGTAAAGAGCAGAGCTCTACATGACCGCATCAGAGAGCTTCCAAGCGAGCACTTTGCAGTATTTACTTTACAGCGTCACTTGATCTCCGCTCCAGTCCGTGCATCTTTGGGAGTTTACGGGCTGCTTTTAAAGCAGGGCCAGGAAGAAGAGCCAAGCCTCACACTGGCAGCAGACAACCACTGACGCCTACGATATCCCAGCACCCCCAGCGTCACCCGAGTCCTGCCAGGGCTCATGTGCACCCCCGCTGCACTGACTCCACAACAGTGCAGCCATAAAATTCAACTCGCAGTAAAAACGGCCGAGACCTTAAGCGTTATAAAAGTGCTGAACCGAGTCATGCAACGACGTCTCATCTGCATATGCAGATTAAATCATTACAACAAGATCTTGGAGGTAACAGGAAATAAACACACGAGAGCTTAAATCACGGACGTCACTTTAACTAGCTAATAATAAAACACATTTTTTTTAATACTTGCCCGAATGCCATATCAACACTTAATAAAGCCAGATCACTTACTAAATAAGTATTTAAATAAACAAATAAGTAAATTAATAAGCAAGCAAACAGATAGGTAAATAAGTAAGTAAACAAGTAGATAGGTAAACAAGTAAGCCTAACAATTAAACAGTTAAGTAAAGAAGTAGGTAAGTAAACAAGTATGTACATAAACAAGTAGGTAAATAAAGAACTAAGTAGGTAAATTAATAAACACATATGTAAGCAAATCATTAAATAAGCGAGTAAGTAAAGACATAGGTAAGTAAACATGTGTGTGTGTGTGTGTGTGTGTGTGTGTGTGTGTGTGTGTGTATATATATATATATATATATATATATATTATGTATATATATATATATATATATATATATATATTATGTATATATATGTATATGTAAACAGGTAGGTAAATAACTGCATAAAGAAGTAAGTGTACAAGTACGTACGTAAACAAGTAAATAAAAATGTAGGTAGATAAGTAAAGAAGTAAGCAAGCTAAGTGAACAAGTACTTATTTACTTACATAAGTAAACAAGTCAGTAGGTAAGTAAGTAAGTAAAGAAGTAGGTAAGTAAGTAAAGAAGTAGGTAAGTAAGTAAAGAAGTAAGTAAAGAAGTAGGTAAGTAAGTAAAGAAGTAAGTAAAGAAGTAGGTAAGTAAGTAAAGAAGTAGGTAAGTAAGTAAAGAAGTAAGTAAAGAAGGAGGTAAGTAAGTAAAGAAGTAAGTAAAGAAGTAGGTAAGTAAGTAAAGAAGTAGGTAAAGAAGTAGGTAAGTAAGTAAAGAAGTACGTAAGTCAGTAGGTAAGTAAAGAAGTAGGTAAGTAAGTAAAGAAGTAGGGAAGTAAGTAAAGAAGTAGGGAAGTAAGTAAAGAAGTAGGGAAGTAAGTAAAGAAGTAGGTAAGTAAGTAAAGAAGGAAGTAAAGAAGTAGGTAGGTAAGTAAAGAAGTAGGTAAGTAAAGAAGTAAGTAAAGAAGTAGGTAAGTAAGTAAAGAAGTAAGTAAAGAAGTAGGGAAGTAAGTAAAGAAGTAGGTAAGTAAGTAAAGAAGTAGGTAAGTAAGTAAAGAAGTATGTAAGTAAGTAGGTAAGTAAAGAAGTAGGTAAGTAAAAACCCGAGCCAGATTTCACCGTATATTGACCAAAGCGCTTGATTCAGCTCCTTCCGAAGCTTCACACTTGGAGTAAACAATGAAGAATGTAGCGCTTATACAAACAGGGCATTAAACGGATTAGACTCTGATGGATCTGTGGGTGTTTTGAGAAGACTTTTTCCATGGCAGAAACACTTTACGGGCAGCTTCAGGTCCAACGTTGGGCACATTTTCTCCTGATTACTGAGAGGAAATTCTTGGCTCTTACAGACCGAGCTGGATTTCTTCACTCGCTGGGACTGATGGTGCTTGAAAAGTTTCCCGAGTTTTGAGGAAGAAGGTTTAGGCAAAGGTCACGGCACACTCCTCCAGCTGCTTGTTACCGCCGGCTTAGTCTCTATTGTGTGGGCTCGAAGCTCCTCGCTGTTTTTAATCGTACGTTCGGCACCGCCAGTTTGTAGTTTTCTGCACAATGTTTAATTTTAATTCACGTTTAAAGCCATTTTCTGGGCTGCGGAGCACGTTACCTCACTGTGTGTTAAACCGTTTAGTCATGGAAAAGGTTTGCATTTATTCTGATTAGAAGAACAGTAAAACATTTGCATCAAATTGTCCAGTTTCTTACTATTTTTTTAATCTAACAACAGCAAAAGCAGTGCAGTGTTACACCATCTTAAAGGTCCTGTGTAGAACCTTACAACAGAACACCTGACCAATCACAGTCCAGAATTCAACAGCGCTGTGGTTTAAGCCTTTTATATTTCAGGGAGTTGTTCAATGACACCAAAGTTATTTTATCATAATCGTATAAACACACCCTGTGTTTGTGTTTCACGTTTATTTTGTTCTCTTTAACAGAAGTGGTCCAGCGTGAACAGTCCGCTCTTCCTCCCGCTGATTCCTCCTCGGACCCCGGGATTCACCGCCGTGGTTCTGACCTACGACCGGGTCGAGAGTCTCTTCAGGGTCATCACGGAGATCTCCAAAGTGCCGAGTCTGGCCAAGTTGCTGGTGGTCTGGAACAACCAGAACAAGAGTCCACCCGAAGGTTCGGATCAGTTCTACGTTAAATTTAATTAGGGAGTTAAATAAGTAAACAAACTATTAGGTAAACATATAAATAGGTAGGGATGTAAGTAAACAAGGAAGTAAGTAGTTAAGTAAGCACCTAGGTAAGTAAATAAACAAACAATTAAGTCAACAGGTAGGTAGGTAAGTAAATAAGTTAGTCAACAAGTAGGTATGTTGTTGGGTAAACAAGTAAGCAAGTAGGTAAGTAAACAACTATGTAGGTAGGTAAATAAGTCAGTAAACAAGAAAGCATGTAAGTAAACCAGTAAGTACGCTAGTATATAAGTAAGCAAACAATTAAGTAAAAAGTACATAGGTAGTCGAGTAAGCAAGTAGGTAAGTAAATAAGCAAACAATTGATTAAGTAAACAAGTAGGGAGGTAAGTAAAAAAAAAAAAAAAAAAAAGTAAACAAGTACATATGTAAGTGAGTAAATAAAGTAATTAACTGAACAATTACGTAAACAGGTATGTGGGTAGGTAGGTAAGTAAATAAGTAGTAAAAATGTAAGTAAACGAGTAGATAGTTAAGTATGTAAATAAGTATGTAAACAATTAGTTAGGTAAACAAATAAGCAAGCAAGTAGGTAAGAAAACAGTTAGGTAAAGGAGTGCATAGGTATTTAAGTAGATAAGTAAGTAAACAAGAAAGTTAGTAAGTAATTAAGTAAACAAGTCTGTATATATGTAGGTAAGTAAAAACTTAAGTAAAGAAGTACATAGGTAAGTAAGTAAATACATAAGTAAGTAAATAAGTATGTAGATAGGTAGTTAGGTATACAAGTAAGCAAGCAAGTAGGTAAGTAAACAATTAAGTAAATAAGTCCGTAGGTAGATAAATAAGTAAATAAACAAAGTATGTAAGTAAACCAGTAGGTAGGCTCGTATAAGTAAAGAAACAATTAAGTAAATAAGTCCGTAGGTTGGTAGGTAAATAAGTAAATAAACAAAGTATGTAAGTAAACCAGTAGTTAAGCTAGTATAAGTAAGCAAACAATTAAGTAAACAAGTACATATTTAGTCAGATAAATAAGTAAGTAACATGCAAGTAGGTAAGTGAATAAGCAAACAATCAATTAAGTAAACAAATATGGATGTCAGTAAATAAGTAAGTAAAGAATTACATAGACAAGTCCATAGGTGAGTGGGTAGGTAGTAAGGTAAACATGTAGGTAAGTAAACAATTAAGTAAACAAGTACATAGGTAGGTAAGTAAATATGTAAGTAAGCAAGAAAGTAGGTACATAAGTAAACAAGGAGCTAATTAGGTAAGCAAACAAGTGAGAAAGATAGCAAGTAGATATGTAAGTAAACATGTAAATAGGTAGGTAAGTAAGTAAATAAGTATGTTAACAAGTAGGTAGGTAGTTAGGTAAACAAGTACATAGTTAGGTAGGTAAGTAAATAAGTGAGTAATTAAACCAGTAGGTAAGCTAATAAATATGTAGGTAATTAAGCAAACAAGTACATAGTTAAATAGGTAAGCAATCAGTATGTAAGTAAATACTTAAGTAAATAGGTAAACAAGTACATAAGTAAACAAGGAACTAAGTAGGTAAGCAAACAAGTGAGTTAGCAAGTATGCAAGTAAATAAACAAGTAAAGTAAGCAAGTGCACAAACAAACAAACAGAAAATAAAATAAAAGCATATTGATTGACTTCTCCAGGGGAACTAGATAAAATTCTAAAAATTAATAATTTAACATCAATTTGATGTTAAATTATTTTTAAAAGTAGCTTCAAAAAGGCATTACATACATTTTTAAGAATAATTTTGCATAATATTTACTCCACATGCGCATCATCAGCACATCCGTCATTCGAGTTGTTCTTTTTTTTTTTCCCCCCAGTGTGCACCACATACAGACTTTCTGTTCTGTTTCGGTCCTTAACTACAAACAAGTGAGACGGTGTTAGTGGACAAAGTTGTCAAACACTGAGAAAAGGAGTATAAATGTCTTGATATAAAGTAGACTAAAGTAAATCAGATTTTGTTTCTCTGAGAGTCGAGAGTCGAGAGTCATGCCATGTGTAGAGCTGAAGCCAAACTGGTTTTCTGGCTCGTGTTTAGTTTGTAAATGAGAAGCAACTATTTGGCCCCTGGACTGGTAAATGTTTAGGAAAAAAGGCCAATGGAAAATATTTGCGCTCTTGAGGTCTTAGTGTGTTGTGTTTTAGTGTTTCGTGTTCCATCAGTCATTATATACACTTTTATGTTTTATTACAGTTTGCCCACTATTGGCAGTTAAATAAAGACAAATAATTAAACAACTGCTACTTCAAATCCCTAAATCTTTATATTGCAGGACTTCATCATCCATTCTCAGATTCTAAAGTGACTCTAAATGAGTGTTTCATTAAAGTGCTGTGAGACTCTAAGTTGCTGTGAGCTGAGATTTGTATTCGTATCAAAGGATAGACTTTTTTCAGTTAGTTAAATTCTCAGTAGGGATGGGCGATATGGCAAAAAATATCATATCACAATACTGTCAGGCCCATAAGTATTTGGACAGCGACACAATTTTGGTAATGTTGCCTCTGTACACCACCACACATTGGATTTGATAAGCAGTTTTAGCGTTATTTCATGACAAATCAAGGAGATAAAAGGTCTGGAGTTGATTCCAAGCGTCGAATTTGCGTTTTGCGTATGCGGCCCAAAGAGGTGTCGATGCAAGTGAAGGAAGCCATCGTTAGGCTGAACAAACAAAACAGACCTATCAGAGAGAACTTTAGGAGTGGCCAAATCGACAGTTGGTACGTTCTAAAAAATCAGGAATGCACGGGCGAGCTCATCAACACCAAAAGGCCCGGAAGACCACGGAAGACATCTAAAGTGGATGATTGCAGAATTGTTTCCTTGGTGAAGAAAAGCCTTCACAACATCTAGCCAAGTCAAGAACACTCTGGATGAGGTAGGCGTTATCATTGTCAAAGTCTACAATCAAAAGATGCCTTCATGAATGTAAATACTGGGGGTTTACCTCAAGATGCAAACCACTGGTAACACTCAAGACAAAAAGGCAAGATTAGACTTTGCTTTAGAAAACAAATCGTGACCGGTTCTGGAACAAGACTCTTTGGACAGATGAAACCAAGACTAACCAGAAAATGATGGGAAGAGAAGAGTATGGAGTAGGAAAGAAAGGGCTCATGATCCAAAGCATACCACATCATCTGTGAAACATGGTGGAGGCAGTGTTATGGCATGGGCATGTATGGCTGGGTCACTGGTGTTTATTGATTATGTGACTGCTGATAGAAGTAGCAGGATTAATTCTGAAGTGTATAGAGCTATGCTTTCTGACCCAAAACATACCACGAAAACACCCCAATAGCTTCTTAAGGCAAAGAAATGGCATGTTCTTAAATGGCCACGTCAGTCACCTGACCTCAACCCAATTGAGCATTCTTTTCACTTACTGAAGGCAAAACTGAAGTCAGAAAGACCCGTAAACAAGCAGTAACTGAAGGCGGCTGCTGGCAAAGCATCTCAATGGAGGAAACTTGGTGATGTCCATGGGTTCCAGACTTCAGGCAGTCATTGACTTCAAAGGATTTGCATCCAAGAATTAAACATAATGCTTATATTTATGATTGCTAGCTTGTCCAATTACTTATGAGTCTATAAAAATGGAGGTACTCTGTAAAAAAAAAAAAAAAAAATGTCAGTAATTCCTAAACGGTTAATGCATCACATCTTGATTGCTTCATTTCACATCCATTGTGGTGGTGTACAGAGGTAAAATCATGAAAATTGTGTCACTGTCCAAATACTTATGGACCTGACTGTGTATGTGTATATGTACAGTGAATATCTAACCTCGGCGTGTTTCTGTTTCAGACGGGAATGAACTTATGGCTCGTTAGAGACGCGTCACATAAGCTGATGTTAGCCGTTATTTATTAAAGCTCTCTCTCACTCTCTCTCTCTCTCTAACGATACGTCTTAACAAGGCGATTAGCTATGTGCCTGTTTATGGAGCCTTTACACTAACGGCTTGGGAAAAAGGGGAGAGCAAGAAATTAATTATATCCTCCGCATAGATTTTAGTAATATAATTACGTCGAGGAATACTTTGAAGTGGACTAATGGGTGAGCGTTGCCTTTGATTAGAGGCGTCAGTGGAGCCAACCTGGAGCTTTGTGACCCATTACGACTAATAAGGTCCTCTTCACAGGTCAAAGCTGAAGCCCAGGCTGAAATAAGAACAGATTTCTTCCTCCTCCTCCTCCTCCTCCTTCTCCTCCGTCTCCTCCTCCTCCTCGTTGCTGTTGGTTATCGTGCTTGTTTACGTCGAGCACTTTCGAGATGCTTCCAATATCAGTCATTTTTAAGTATAGTGTTTTTTTGGGGGGGACTCTATTAACCGAGGTGATTTGTGAGTAATGTTTCTTTTCTGGAAGCTGAACGCTAGTAACAGCGTACGAAGCCGATTACAGTCCCCGAGAGCCACCTTTGAGAGCCTGGCGGTTTTTCTAATAATTCTGCGGACACGGAGAAATGATGTGTGAATCATTTCAGTGTTTAGTTTATTCCCTGAACGCCCGTACTTTACTAGACAAAGAAAGTACACGAGAGGCTCTGTGAAATCCGTATCGGTATGCTCTCAGGGTTTAATTACACACTCCCCCGTGTCGTAGTAAAGCAGGACCTTCTCCGTAGCTTTATTAGGTGACACGATACGTGCCGTCCATCTTGCCCGTGCCGTGGAGCGCTCCCAAGCTCTTACACGACTGAAAATACAGCGGCTTGTCTTTCTTGCCCTGCGAGGAATGTCATTGTGGTCGGATTCGTACGTGCTCGTTGTGTTTGGACATTTCTCTTTGACCTCTCCATGACCATCTTTTATTTCTCAAACGTAAAATATGTTAAACTCCTCGTTTTTAAAAAATTTTTTTTTTTATTTCTTCTTTCACCTGTGCAGAATCTCTTTGGCCCAAAATCGCCGTTCCTCTCAAAGTGGTGCGCACCAAAGAAAACAAACTCAGCAATCGCTTCTTTCCCTTCGACGAGATCGAGACCGAGGCGGTGCTGGCCATCGATGATGACATCATCATGCTGACCTCTGACGAGCTGCAGTTTGGATACGAGGTAATGAACGACGCTTCTCAATTATTCCAGCGCTTCCTTGCTTCTCTTGTTCGCCTTTTAGCTCCTCCCCCTGAGGATGTGAGTACGGGCTGTATTACGTATCACGATACTTAGACATTTCGGCAGTATGTATCACGATATGTAGATTTGCTACCAAACTACCAACAAAACAGTTTAATGACACTTTTATTTAACGTCTATAGAAAAATAAAAAAAATTAAAACTTCCAATCGGAGTTTGTAATTGTTATAAAAAATACTTACAATCTCAGAAAAATGTGTCATGACAATTTATCACGATATCAGTATTATATTATCATATTACATGGCTGTCCTGTCAGTCATTAATTTATAGACACTCCCCTTCACTCCGCCCCCTGCTCTTATTACGAAGAAGAAGGAGAAGGACAGCGACAGCAGTTGTGACTATTCACAATAAATAAATCGTAAGGAGCTGTATTTTACATGTTTATAGTGTTATATAGTGCGCTTCAAAGTGTTGCCGTGACAGTCCTTGCTAATGCTAACTCTAGTTGAACCACCATTTTGTGTTGATTGGTGGGAAAATGGGAAAAATCTTATTTACCTCCACCTACTTAACCGATAGACACCTAATCTTGACAAATCTTACAGTTTACCTAATGCACCTTTAAAAGCGTTTATTTCAGAACTGTGACCTCTTTTCAGTCATTCCTCATGTCTGGACACGAATACTGGAACGATATTCCGTGATATCTCTGGAATTTCGTAGGTTGGAGTATATATAACACGGTGTCGAGTTTGAGGTAATCCTTTGTGTCGTATAGGTGTGGCGGGAATTCCCGGACAGGCTGGTGGGATATCCCGGTCGACTCCATTTATGGGACCACGAGATGGGGAAGTGGAAGTACGAGTCGGAGTGGACTAACGAGGTGTCGATGGTGTTGACTGGAGCTGCGTTTTATCACAAGGTACAGCGGTTTGTGTACTCGAACCTGCACCTTCGCCCAAACTTCTGACCTTTAATTAAATCCTGATCAACCTCTGGTTCTTCTTCGTGTGTTATAGTCAGTTGTACTGGCACAGCTGGACACAGAAATGTACGACTACACGTAATACTTAATACTACTAATACTTAATGTGCACTTTCTTCACATGATTAAAAATTAAGAACTAAAAATATAATCGCTGTAAAATCAGTAGTGCTAGTGTTGTTGTTCCTTATACACCGATCAGCCATAACATTAAAACCACCGACAGGTGAAGTGAATAATACTGATTACCTTGTTACAGTTTCACCTGTCAAGGGGTGGGATATATTAGGCGGCAAGCGAACAGTCAGTTCTCGAAGTTGACGTGTTGGAAGCAGGAAAAATGGGCAATTCTAAGGATCTGAGTGACTTTGACAAGGGCCAAATTGTGATGGCTAGACGACTGGGTCTGAGCATCTCCAGAACAGCAGGTTATGTGGGGTGTTCCTGGTATGCAGTGGTTAGTTCCTAGGTCCAAAGTGGTCCAAGGAAGGCAATGGGCGATGGGGTCATGGGCTCCCACCAGGATGCACTATGGGAAGAAGGGAAGCCGGCGGAGGCGGTGTGATGCTCTGGGCAAATGTTCTGCTGGGAAACCTTGGGTCCTGGCCTTCATGTGGATGTTACGGTGCGTTCACACGTACAGCGACAAAGCGACATCTCTTTTCAGCGAGAGCTGGCGACTTCCGGCGACAACAGCGTCCGTGACCATTGGCGACTACATGTGGGCGTGACCGGCGACAGAGTTGAGAAAAGTTTAACTTTATACAAATTTGGAGCGATTTGGTGCAGCGACTAGCAACGGGAGT
This sequence comes from Cranoglanis bouderius, assembly GCA_023630585.1. Classification (NCBI taxonomy): domain Eukaryota; kingdom Metazoa; phylum Chordata; class Actinopteri; order Siluriformes; family Cranoglanididae; genus Cranoglanis; species Cranoglanis bouderius. The sequence goes on from CM042567.1 coordinate 1,063,196, forward strand.
GACAGTAGAGCGCACGTGATCCGTAGCCACCCGTGCTCACTAGAAGAAGCAGCGGCAGTAGCCACTTAGCTTAGGTTAGCTTAGCTTAGGATCTTAGGGTTTAAAGCAAAAAATAAAATAAAATAAATAATAATAATAAAAGAAATAGTAATGAAACACACTCGTTGCAATCGAACAAAATCCCAGTGTAGGTCCTATCTTGGATGAAGTGTCCGGCTTGTCGTTGCTTCGGCGCCCGGGAGCGAGCAGACGGGCCGCAGTGGCATAGAGCACACACGGCTTCTCCTTCATCTCGCAGGATATGTTGTCAAAAGTGGAATGCTAGTTGCACCACCCATGTTACTATGGCAACCAGTAGTAGGAACGCCTGCTGGCGACCTCATAGTACAGCAACTTGCAGTGGCCTCTTTTTGGCAACTGTAACTTTAAACGTGTTTACTGATATATATATTATAGGTATATATTATATATATTATATTATCGTATAAGTTACGCCCCAATATTTGAACAAATATTTTATGAAATATTAGCTGTAGGTATTTCACGTCTCGTGCAAACACCACTGTATCGAGGTTGTTCTTTTTTGCGTGGGAGTTTCTCATCTGAACATGGCTCAAAACCCATCCGTTTTTAATCCGTCTGATTCCACGATGCCTCCGTATTCGTTTTGTCTTGCAGTATTTCAATTATCTGTACACGTACAAGATGCCAGGAGACATTAAGAACTGGGTAGACGCTCATATGAACTGTGAGGACATCGCCATGAACTTCCTGGTGGCCAACATCACGGGGAAAGCTCCTATAAAGGTAAATACGAGGTTGAATTCGGGTAAGTCTTTCGTCCGTTGCGTTTACAGTGCTTTTTGCGTCGTACTTAAACTCTCCAGCGTCAACCGTAGATCACACACCATGGACTAGATGTTTGTGAGGGGAAAAAAAAAGAAAGTTCCTTATTATATTTTGTGGTAAGCTTTAATCAGAACGAATCTAATTCGTGAACACGAACAACCTTTGTAAGTATATCCTGACTCTTAGTTTTGACCTTTAGTTTTTAATTTTTGTTTTCAAAAAATATAAATGTTTATTGAAACGTGTCAGACTTTAATTTTTGCAAGTTTTTTGTATTTGTCCGAATTGTTTCATTTGCAAGTGGTTTTAATTAATAGTGCATTTGTGCCTGTCATATAATTTCTTGGAATTTGAAAAGAAAAAAAATACAAAAAACTTTTTACTTATTCACTTAAAGAGAGAGAAAAACAGGCTGGTGAGGGAAAGACTGTTTATAGCTGCTGTAACATGAGTGAGAATTTGTTTTGTAGACGTTCCACAACATTAAATGTAACTATAAATAGGTAAAATGTATGATGTGTCGTTGTTTAATCAATAAAAATTGCAAATTGCTGTAGTGTAAGAGGAATAAAACACCGGGACATGCTGTCATAGGAAGAAAAAAACGGAAACTCTGCTTCATCACTCCTATCTGTCATTGATTATTTTACTATAACAGCACCCCACACACACACACACACACACACACACACACACACACACACACACACACGCACACACACACACAGTGTTTTATTCTTTACTAATTCTTGAGCTTTCTCTTCATTTTGTTTTTCCTTCTTCCTTTTTTTTTGGTCTTCCTCTTCTTATTATTATTCTTTTTTTATTTTGGTTCTTTTTCTATTCTTTTCTATTCTTTTTCTTGTTGGTGGTGGTGGTGGTTGTGTTCTTCTTCCTCTTCCTCTTCTTCCACTTCTTTTGCTTCTTCTCCTCTTTCATTCTTTTTTTTGTTGTTCTTGTTCTTCTTGTGCTTCATCATCTTCTCCTCTTCGTCCTTCTTGCTCCTCTTGTTATTCTTCTTTGTTTCCTTGGAATTCTTGATCTTCCTCTTCATCGCGTTTTTCCTTCTCCTTTTCTTGTTGCTGTTGTTGGTCGTCTCCTTTTTCTTCTTTTTTTCTTTTTCTTCTTCTTTTTTTCTTGTTGTTGGTGTTGTTCTTCTTGATCTTCCTCTTCCACTTCTTCCACATCTTCTTTTGCTTCTTCTCCTTTTTCATTTTTTTTTTTTGTTGTTCTTGTACTCCATCATCTTCTCCTCCTCGTCCTTCTTGCTCCTCTTGTTATTCTTCTTCTTTGTTTCCTTGGAATTCTTGATCTTCCTCTTCATCGCGTTTTCTTCTTTTCTTGTTCTTGCTGCTGTTCTTCTTTTTCCTTTTTGTTCATCTTTTTTTTTTCATTCTACTTCTTTTCCTTGTTGTTGGTGTTGTTCTTCTTCCTTGTCCCCTTTCCTTTTCTTCTTCTTCTTCTTCCTCTTTATTCTACTTGCTTCTTTTTGTTGTTCTCGTTCTTCGTCTTCTACTTCATCTTCTCGTCATTGTTCATCATCATCTTTTTCTTCTCATTCATGTTTTTGTGCTTTTTCTTCTTGCTCTCGTTCTTCTACTTTATTACTATTTTTATTTTTATTATTATTATTATTATTATTATTATTATTATTATTATTATTGTCATTTTCTTTTTTCTTTTCTTTGTGTGTGTTAAAGGCACAGCTCTGCTCATTACTATCAGAGTCATCAGCGATGAGCCGTCAGAACTTTTTAAACCTCTGATAAGGTGTTTCAGAAGAATGAAGGCCATAAAAGATCAGTTATTGCTGTTAGGACTTTATATAAAGGTAACAGTCAGATTCAGGTAAATTCCTGATTTGCCCTCCTTCCTGTGCAGGTGACGCCGCGTAAGAAGTTCAAGTGTCCCGAGTGCACGGCGATAGACGGCCTGTCGTTGGACCAGACGCACATGGTGGAGAGGTAAAGTATAAACCGGGTGTAGGACAGAGCGGAACCCTGGCAGCTCTCAGGACCTGGCATGGCTTCCGTCTGCATCTGAAACACATTCTGTATTTTCTCCCCCAACAATAGCCTCATTGTGGCACTTCACAGGAGACATGTGCATTTATCAGCCAAACACTGAGGAACTTCTCCGTCCAATTTCAGGCTGTGTTTGCGTGCCAAGCTCGAGTCTGATCAGCACGCCGACGTTCACGCTAAACCAGAGCACACGAAATAGCCGCTCCCATTTCCCCTAGCTGCGTTACAGAAGAAAGAACACACTGACAAATCACTACACACACGTTTCCAAAAATCTTCTATTAGTTTCTGTTTTAGTTCAGGAAATAAACCGAAGGCAGTCCTACAATCTACATTCCTTCCGTGGGAACCTTTAAATGTCTTACATAATGTGTTCCGTGTTAGCTAAGAACGCTTAATTATTCATCATACCCTTAAAGAGTGTACCAAGACAGCTAAATATTAAACTCCTGACAGGTTGCAGATATTGCGAAGAACATAATTTGTACCACACTTACCCGAGGATCTTTAAGTGTTCTGTAAGTGGGATAATTAAGGCTTTCAAAAAGGGGTTCTTCGAAACCGTGTTGAGAGGAAAATATTTTTTAAAAATATCCTCCTTAGCTTTTTTTATTTTGAAAGCCAAGAACCTGCAGTTATCCAAAGGAGCATTAAAAACTCCTGAAGAACCCTGTATTAACTGACTAAGTGTGTGAGATTGCTCATAACGTTCTTCTTAATACCCAGAACCCGTCAGGAGTTTAACGTTTGCTGTCTTGGTACTCGGCACACATTTAGAAAAAAAAGGGTTCTTTAAGAGTTCTTTAATAGCATGTTGAATAATTAAGGGATTATAGCTTTCAAAATAGGGTTCTAATTTAAAATGTTTTTGACAGGGAAGTATTTTGTTGTAGTGTTCATCGTAGAAACTTTAAGGGTTCCCACAGAGAGACCAGAGAAGAACCTTTAAAGGTACTAAAAAGATATTTTTTTTAAGAAACAAAAATTTAGATTTGTCAGGAAGCTAAATTGAGATCTTTCTGTGTAGAACCCTACAACAAAACATTTTCCTGCTAAGAACTCTTAATTATCCAGTGAACCATTAAAGAACCCTTTGTTTTAAGAGTGTGTAATTAACTGTGTGTGTGTGTGTGTGTGTGTGTGTGTGTGTGTGTGTGTGATACAAACTCCAAATTATTGCTCATTATTTTCTTCTTAATATTCATAGAACCTGTCAGGAATTTAATGTCTAGCTCTTGGTACTTGGTACACACAGGGTTCTTCAGGAGTACTTTAAGTGTTTATTGGATAGTTAAGGGTTCTTGGTACCCCATGCACTCTTAGGGGGGGGAAAAAGGTTCTTTAATGGTATTTTGAATAATTAAAGGGGTTCTTGGCTTTCAAAAAAAAAGAAGGGTTCTTTAAAACCATTTTGATAGGAAATTATTTTGTTGTAGGGTTCTATATAGAACTTTTAGGCGTTCTTCCAGAGAGACAACCAAAGAACTATTATAGTTTCTTCGTGGAACCCTACAAGACAATGTTTTCCTATCAAAAAAGGTTTAAATGTTGTTTTTTTGGAAAGCTAAGAACCCTGTCATACCTGGTTAAGTGTGTGATACAAATTCCGGCCATGTGGTACTCGGTACACTCTTAGAAAAAAGGGTTCTCTAAGAGTTCTTTAAGGATATGTTGAATAATTCATTAGTGTTAGCTGTGGGGTGGGGGGGGAGGTTCTTTAAAGAACACAGAAACTTTATGGATTCCTTTGTAGAGACAACAAGGGGGGGAACAAAGAGTCTTTTTTGAAAGCTAAGAACCCTTAATTATCATATGACTCCTTAAAGAACCCTTGAAGAACCTTTTTTTCTATGTATTAACTGGGTAAGTCTGGGCAGTATGGGTTCTTTATGGATGTTTGTTGAATAATTAAGGGTTCTTAGCTTTTACAATTTGTTTTTAAAGTTCTTTGAAAGCTAAGAACCCTTAATTATCGAACAAACCCGTACATAAACACTTGAAGAACCTTGATAAGCGCGTGACACAAACTCCAGCCATCTGGTACTCGGTATACTCTTAGGAAAGAGTGAAAATTCTTTTATATATTCTACACAGGAAGTTTAAGGGTTCCAGCAGAGAGACTGAAGAGTGATTTTTAATAAGTTTAGATTTGTTAGGAAGAAATTTTGACTCACTTAAAAAAAAAAAAAAATACAGACAGATGATTGTAGAGAAATGGAGTGATGCAGAAAGTCGAGATTCAGCTACAGAAGAATTGCGTGGCAGTACAGATACGTAACGGCGTTAAGAAAGTTAATTGCGCTCGGTTACGTGCCACCTCTGAGTGAGTGATTGCTTTAACACTTGAAAGTGAGCCGGTAGCCTGCGCTCCGCTCCGGGCCTGAACAAGTGCATGACCTTGGAAGTGAATAAAGAGTGTTACTAATAGAGTCTGGCTCCATAGACCATGCAGCCCTTTGACTGGAGGCTCAGCCGAGATTGATGGGGTCTTTCTGGTCACGCTTCTCGCTCTGAACATGTTTCCTGCCATAAAAGCCAGGCTTTGCACCACTCCAAAAAAAAAAAAAAAAATGCCAGCGCTCAAACAGTGGCTTGCATAAGTATTCAACCCCCCATCCCCCCTCCCCCTTTAAACTTTTCCTCATTTTGTAGTGGACTTGATTGGGATTTTATATTACAAATACCTCAAAATATTGCCATAGAGAGGAAAAATCTATATAGTTAGCAAAATTATGTACGAATAAAAAATACCTGATGATACTCCCGATATTGTTATGGTGAATTAGTTCTGATGGCACCGGTTTCTTTTCTTCTTTGGTGTCGTTTGGTCCGGATTTGCATTTCCCTCTCCATGAATTAGACTCATTTCATCGTATTTCACTGCACTTACTAAACAATACCTACTGCTGTTTAATTCAGTTTAATTTTAACTGAAAATCAGGAATGTTTTGAAAAATAAGTAAAGATTTATTGGTACAAAATTACACACTACAGATTGCTTCAGTGAAAAACAGGTTGTGATTCTGATTCTTCAAGGAAGCACTGTTATGGAGGATAGGAACCCTTAATTATCCAATGAACCATTAAAGTACTTTTATAGGTTCTTTGGTGCATTTGTGATGGTTCTTTGGGACTTTTTATTACGTCCTGAAGAGGTCCGTTTAGATTTGAGTCGTCTTTGGTTGAACTCGGAAGCTAAAAAATACATCTGGTCAAGTCAGGTAAGGGTTTATTTCAGAGGTATAGGCGCAACCAATAAGCGGATGAGTTCACTGGAGTCCATCTAAAGTGTCACGTGATCTTAATATAAATACACCTGTTTTTGGAAGACGCCACAAAATTTAGGAAAAATATAAATCATTATTAAAAAAAAGAAAAACCTTTGAGCATCCCTCAGAGAGCTATTAAATCCATTATTAAAGAATGGGGGAAAGAATATGGCACAACTGTAGAGAAACTGCCAAGAGCTTAAGCGTAACTCTGAGCATGATACTGCCACCACCATGCTTCACAGCAGGGATGGGTTTCCCCTTGCACATTAGATTTTATATAATAAACTGTAGATATTACAATGCAACTTGCAACGTCTCATTAATACACACCTGTATTATACACATAATCGTTCTTTTCTTTTCTCTTCTCTCAGGTCTGAGTGCATAAACAAATTCGCGTCCGTATTCGGCACCATGCCTCTGAAGGTCGTGGAACACCGTGCTGATCCCGTTTTATACAAGGATGACTTCCCGGAGAAGCTCAAGAGTTTTCCCAACATTGGAAGTTTATGACCGAGTCCCGCTCCTGTTCTTTACACCTTCGTATTGTAAAAAACCACGTCACAGATGATCTAAGACTCATCGATTTCATTTAACTTTTTAAGAAAAAGGAGCATGACGGAACCTTCCTGTTGCTGTATCTACATGTGTTCTTTTATCAAGATGGATCTCCAGGAACTTGGAAAGAAGAACCAACAACTGGAACGTCACGGAGCAGATTGTGTCTGTCGATAACACTGAAAATTAGGGTCCACTGAAAAACAATATTTGACCTTGAGAAGCCAAAATCGTGGCTTTTTATATGTTTTTATAGAAAACGAGGATTGGATTGGAGAGTCTCAGAGCAGTATCAGTATATTAAACTTGCAGGAGCTCTCAGTGGTCCGAATTTACATTTCTCACTCTGGATTACTCAAATTTTACTGTATTTCACTGTATTTACTGAATAATACTTACTACTATTCAATACAAACCGAAGAAGGGTTTTAAGGGTTAAAAATTCAAAAAGGAGTTAAAAAAAAAAAAGATGTACATTTACTTTAGTAAAGATTCATCGGTACAAAATTACACACTAGAGCTGCCACGTAAGTAAATGGAAAAAACTAATTTTATATGCGACAAACAGGAACTTAAATCCGGTCACATTTTTTTTCCTACACTCTCAGAAACAATGAAACTTTAAGGGTTTCCCAGAACCATTAGATATTTTATTTAAGGAGCCAAGAACCCTTAATTATCCAGTTCTAGGTAGAGTTGTACAATAAATTGTTTCCCATCAGAAAGATTTCCAAGTAAAACTGTTTTTAGAAGCTAGGAACTCTTAAATTATCCAACGAACCTTCAAAGAACGCTTGTAGAACCCTGTGTGTACCAAGCTCAATGTTCAAAACTCATGACAGGTTCTAGGTATAAAGCAGATAATGAGCAATAATATGGAGCTTGCTGATTTACTGCACACTTGCTGACTTAATACATGCGCTGTTAGAAAAAGGGTTCTTTATGGGTTCTTTAAGGGTTCATTAGCTTAGAACCTACGTGTAGAACCCTATGGTAAAATGTTTAAGATGGGAAGAACCATTAATTTTCCAAAGAACCCTTGAAGAACCCTTTGTTCTAATAGTGTATTTGTTACCTGGGTAAATGTGCAGCTCAAAGTCCAAATTATTGCTCATTATTTTCTTTTTTTTTCCTCTAACCTTTCAGGAGTTTAACGATTAGCTATCGTGGTTCTCCATATGCCCATAGAAAAGAAGTGTTCTTTAATGGTATTTTGGATAATTAGCAGTTCTTAGCTTTAAAAAAAAAAAAAAAAAAGGTTCTTTAAACCATTTTTTTTATTGGAAATTACTTTGTTGTATGGTTCTACATGGAAACTTTGAGTTCTCCCAGAGACACAACCAAAAAAGTTGTTTAAAGTTTCAATGTTGAACCCTACAAGACAATATTTTCTTATCAAATAAGTTTCAAAGATTTTTGAAGTCTAAGAACCCCAAAAATAGCCATTAAAACACTTGAAGAACCCTGTACTACCTGGGTAAATGTGTGATCCAAACTCCACCCATGAGGGACTCGGTACACTTGTAGAAAAAAAAACGTTCTTTAATGGTTCTTTGAGGGTACAGTACGTTGAATAATCAAGTGTTATTCACTTTAAGTACAAAAAAAAAGGGGTTCTGTGAAGCTGAAGCTTCAGATCTTCAGAGAAGCTCCAAATTATTGCTCATTATTTTCTTCTTAATATCTAGAACTTGTCAGGAGTTCAACGTTTAACGCACTTGGGGGACAAAAAAGGGTTCTGGAAGCTTCCAGCACTTTATTATAGGGGAAGCGTGTTGTAGGGTTCTACATAGAGCCTTAAAGATTTCCCCCATGAGGAAAAGCTGAAGAACCAACCCTTAAGGGTTCTAACTTTTCTGTAGAGTGTAGAACTTTTACAGTTTTAACAGGTTTTCAAAAATGTTTTTTTTTCTTCCCCAAAACACCTTAAAAAATAGTCCCGATTTTTTTCCTGCCGTGGAAAAATTTAGCACTTTCCAGTCAAATGTTTAGAAATTCCTCAGAACTCCAGAAACTGAGATCTGAACAAACACTAAGAAACACAGTGATGGTGCAGTCAAAGACGTATAAACACTGTCCTTGTTTTTATCAGGGGTAATGTTTGTGTTGTGATCAATATACAATGAAACATTCGCTTAATTTATCTAACCCAGATTTTAAAAGGATGTGGGGGTTTTTAGACGTGAGCTACGGAACAGAGGAACCGATTTGTACAGTAAACACAGAGAGGTGCCAACATTTATGGTTAATTGTAGCATTGACTTTATATTTGGCTTGTTCCTATGGCGATACAGGAACTGAAAAATACGCTTTTTTGACTAGAGCAGAACGAAAACGAATAAATTCAGGCATGAACAGGCGAATTCACCGAAGGGGAAAGGACACCGGTGCTTCTTTTTTTTTTAAATCATCGTCTATTTGCAGTTACTTTCATTACGTCCCGACTTCATCTACGATTTGCCTCAGTCTTATAAGCCAATAGGAAACAAGTAGGCGGGACCACCGACTCTTTGATCTGTATACAAATAGAGGAGATGCTAATTATTAAGTAGCGCTTAATAAGCACACACTTACGATTTTCCCCCCATTTTTCGCCATCTCGTAGAAATAATAATAATCTACACTAAATGTAAATACCGCGGTCTTTAGTCGATAATAACATTTCACATTTATGCTTGTAATATATCGGTCTGTGTGAATTATTATTATTATTATTATTATTATTTAATGTTGTTACTTTTAAACAGTGAATAGAACAAATCACAGATTTAGTCACGTGACTTGTGTCTGGGCTGACGTATTTATGAATATTCCACAGTAACAGAAAGTTGACAGAACAATTCGTCAGCTATCAGCATGTTCATTTTTTGCATTTTATTTTAAAGATTCCTGCTTAAGTGTACATTCTAGTGTATTTTTTTTTTTAAATAAAGAATTATCTACGTTTTTTGGGTTTTTTTTTTTTTTTGACTTCTAAAGCATGCCTATGTGACATTGTGAAGTTAAAACTAAGCAGTTGTGTGTGTGTGTGTGTGTGTGTGTGTGTGTGTTTTTATGGTTTCTGTTGTCTAGGGATGGAGCAGATGTCTGAGCTCTGTGAATGATTTAAGTGCAGGAGCCTGCATGTCTGAGATAAATGCATTTCATCTCTATGGGGAGTGAACTTGTGAAGAGAAATGTATTCCTGCTCTGCCTGTTCCCTGACACAGAAAGAGAAAATCTGGTAAGGAGGAGGTTTTCAGCAACGACTCGGGTATTGGAAATGTCAGCGAATGACCAATTACATAGCGAGAGCCAGATTGTCTGCAGCTCTTTGCTTTATGAAGTGTCTGTTATTTAGTCCAAGCGAGCGTTTGTAGGAGTGTCGCAATTGCTCCGGGTTTAAACGGGTCTACTTCATGAGAAGTGTGTGTGAGAAATAGAAAACACACGGCGAGGCAAGCGTTCTCAGCTCTCCGAAGCGTTTCTCATCGTTTCTATAGCAACAGCTCGTCCACAGGGACCTGTACGGCGGACGCTCCACTAATAATAAACCGTTTTTATTAAACAAACAAACGTTCTTATTGTCGATATTTTGTAAGGCGATGCTCGTTTGACGTCTTTGGTGTCGGGTAATGCTGTAACGTTACGTTTTCCGTCATCCTCACGTCAGTCTCTGTGTGACATGAGTAAGCAGTCTTAATGTCAAGAAAGAGAGAGGTGACGGAACTACTGTTTATAGCTGCTTATAACAGGCACTGATTAACATCAAGCGTAACTATAAACGGATAAAAGTTGCGATCAGTGGCAAATTGCTGTCGTATAAGTGAAATAAAACACTTCAGGATGTGCCGTTCATCAACTTCATCACGTCGCTTCATCCCGCAGGAATGCCGTTGATTATTTTCCTGTAACAGCACCACACGGAGTGTTTTATTCCTTTAAGTCTTTAAGCACTTTTATAGTGGCCCGAGGAAGAGCACGACGAAACAGAAGGTGGGTCGATGTTAAGGTTTTTATTGATCAGTATCTAAAGGGGAAAAAACAAGCATACTAACACACACACACACACACACACACACACACACACACACATTCAAAGCCTCAAATTGAACATCTTAAAAGCAGCAGAGCTCCCTTCCTCTACAGTACGTCGGTTAGAATGTAATGTTCTTTTCCCCGTTTGCTGGAAGACGGTCAAACCCACGCCGCTTCTTCTCTGCTGGAACTCCATTAGTCCAATTTATTAGAGAATGGAAGAGGAATGATGGTGCTTTGAGAATGCATGCGATTTCACAAGCCAAAATCTTAAAATAGTCTGTTGAGTGGGAATTGTCCCGGGGCAAAAAAAAAAAAAAAGAGGCTCACATAAAACCAGTGGGAGCCTTGGACAGTTTTTCAGAAAGGCTGTGATTTGTAGCTGAGTCATGTGTAATTACGGTTGTGTAAGACAAGTTTGGGACAATGAGAAGAAGAAGAGAAAAAAAAAAAAATCAATTAGTCCAAATGTTGGAGCTTGATTATAAACCGCTTATTAGTGATATCAAACCCAGGTCAGTTACTACGAGCAAAACTTTTGTAAGTGCAATAACTTACTGTTGTAAATCTCCCACACACACACACACACACACACACACAATACATATATATATTTATATAGGATATCAACAAGCTTGGAAGTAAATAATTAATTAGAATGCCGTACATTTAGCTTGAAGCTTTGGGAGGAGAAAAGAAAATTAAAAATGTATCACACCAGGGGGGAAGAAAAGAAAAAAAAAATCACATTTAAATCCTAAAATCCAAACACAAACCCCAACCTCACACACGAAATAATATTAAATTCCTCGCAAGGATAATTACAACAAATTAATTACATTTTCAATTCCTAAACAGCAAAAACAAAAACAGAAAAATAACGCACAGAAAATTGTACATGCCCGCACACGCACACAAAAAGCATTATATTATTATTCTAGAACTTGGATATGCCTTCTTCAGTAGTATTCAGAAGTGACAAGGGACGACGCAGAGATGGACTTCTTTCATATTTTTTCTTTTTTTTTGTTTTGTTTGTTTTTGTGTTATTCTGTTTGCACAAATCATCTTTACACAGCTATCAGTTTGAGTTTACTGCTTAGTAGAACCTGTAGGGTTTGTTTTTTTGTTTTGTTTGTTTTTAAACCAAAATGATCCCACAGCCATTTTAGTGACCCGAGTTCTTGTGGTTGAGCTCTGATAGCCACCTAAAGCCAGTCGTAAAATAATCCGCCGCCGAGAACCGACATCTCGGTTCTGTCACAGAATCCCGATCCGCAGTTGTCCGGGTGATAATTAAGAAAACGTCGCGAATGTCCGAGAGTCGGTCGTTTAAACCGGGAGAGAGCGAGTCGAGCCTGGTGCAGTGTGCGACTTTGTGAAAGAGGAGCCTTGACAGCTGAGCGCGAGCATGAGCGAGGCATGTTTGTTTTGCATTTACTCGTCACACAGCTGTGTGTTCTATCCTTTCTCAGAACGCCGGAACGTGATACCGTCGCTTTCGCCCTCTGAGTAACCCAAGAGCGACAAAACCGATGTTCTACATGTTACAGGAACGCTTAGACGGATCCAGAGAAGTGCTAACTCTCAACAACCTCTATATGCTCATGTTTTCATCCAAAAAAGAAATCGGAGGTGATGCAACTGGATTTAACCCTATTTTGAAAGCTAAGAACCCGACTAGACCCTTCGAGAACCCTTTTGTACCATCTACCAAGCTTGAATTTATTTCAGAAAACCTGGAAGTTGTGTCATCATACTACACTCCGAGAAAATCCAGAACCCTTCTAGGATCTGTATAGAACCCTACAACAGAAGATCTTTCAGGAAGCCGAGAACCCTTGAAGATGCCATTTGCCTAAGATTGTACCAAGTACCAAGAAGCTTCACTGTAAACCTCTGACAGATTCTAGGTAACAAATAATGAGCAGGAAAAAGGTTTCTTCAAGGGTTCTTCAAGGGTTCATTGGATAATTACAGGTTGTTAGCTTGCAAAAAAGGGTTACACTTGGAACCCTCTTTTAGAAGCTAAGAACACTTTATTTTAACTCTTAAAGAACCCTTTAAAAAAGGACAAACTTGAATTTTATTTCAGAAAACCTGTATAAACTGTGGACATGATGTCTTTTTGAACCCTTCTTGGTTCTATGTAGTGTTTCCCTATCAGAACAGGTTCCAAGCAGAACTTTTCAGAAACCCGAGAACCCTTCAAGTACCAAGCTGAACTGTAAACCTCTGACAGGTTCTAGGTATTTAAAAAAAAATGAGCAGGAAAAAGTGTTCTTCAAGGGTAGGGTCAAGGGTCATTGGGTAATTATGGGTTCTTAACTTGCAAAAAAGGGGGCTACACTTGGAACCCTTTCTGATAGCAAACCTTTTTTTAGAAGGTGTGAACACTTAATTATCCGATGACCCCTTGAGGAACTCTTCAAGAACCCTTTTCTCTAAAATGGTACCATGTATCAAGCTTTTTAAATTTTATTTCAGAAAACCTGTACAAACCCTGGACATCATGTCATCATACGACACTCATAGGAAATTTAGAACCCTTCTAGGTTCTATGTAGTGTTTCCTTGTCAGAATGGGTTCCGAGCAGTACCTTTGAGAAAGCTGAGAACCCTTGGAGAACCCATATATCTTTGAGTGTACCGAGTACCAAGCTGAATTGTAAACCTCCGACAGGTATTAAAAAGGAAATAATGGGCAATAAATTCAAGTTTGTTCCGAACTCTTACCAAGTTATTACGTAAAAGGGTTCTTCAAGGGTTCATTAGATAATTATGGGTTCTTCATTACAGTTAGTTAAATCGAGAGAGAGTATTTGGCAAAAAGACGCAAACACGAGGAAAACTTCATGAGTTTGCAAAATATGAAGGACGGTGAAAGGCATGTCACTAATGCTCTTTCTGTTGTCATGGCAACAAACCGAATACGCAAAAAAAAAAAATATATATATATATATATATACTGTAGCAGAACCGATGAAGTTCAGCGACGCTAGTTTTCTAAACATGAACCTGCCTTCTGTAGCAGATCCTCTGTTGCAGCCAATCACATGCATTCGTTCAAATTCGGTTATTTAGGTGAAGGCATCGAGCAAGGAACGAGTTTTCACTGAATTTCAAAGATTGGTCGTTTTATTTGCCTTCTCTGGTCTGATTAGTGAACTGATGTCATGGCTTGTTCCAAAAAATAAAAGCGGATGACGGAAACAATGTTTAAAGACTTGAGTTTCACTTTTCAGTTTCAAAACAGGCATCTCATCTGTCCAGAGTCCATGGCTCTAGTTAAAAGTGTTAAGGTGAAACGCCACTGTGAAACAAAACATAACTAAATTGACCAAACTGATGTTTCATTCATAGCTATGAACTAATCGTTAATGGTTAGGCTAACGATTAAAAGCTCACTGTTGTCTCCATTCAGTCATGCTAGTCGCTTGTCTGAAATTTCATAACCAAGAAATCTTATGTAGCTGGAGCTAAACAAATTATATGTCAATCGAGTACGCTTCCTTTTTCCCCTCCTCTTTTTCTTTTAGAGTCATCTACTTGATCCTTAATGACCTTAATGACCTGTCGAAGTGTTAAACCCCGGCTCTGATCGCTCGTCTCTATTTATGAGCGCGATGAAAAACCCTCTTTGCGTTTGAAAACGAGGAATTCTGAAAAGCCTCCCAGTAAGATGATATAAACGTGGTTCTCATTTATAAACTGGAAATGGCCTGTCTAAACATGTATCGGATTCTTCCCCAAATTTAAAACAGATTTGTTTTTACCTGATCTATATCTGGAATCCGGAAGAAAGAAAGAAAGAAAGAAAGAAAGAAAGAAAGAAAGAAAGAAAGAAAGAAAGAAAGAAAAGAACAGACAGAAAGGCTGTAAAGCGAATCACGATGGAACTCCGAGTCAAAAGTTACTGCTTTTAACTCATGTTGAGTAAAATTTCCGGTGATAAAGGAAAGTCAAAAGTCCAGAATGAGTGTCATGGTGTCAAAACTCGAGTGTGGAATGCTGGACATTTCCCATTTTCCGAGGGACCGCTGCCAAAAAAATAATGAAGCAAGGATCAAACTTGAGCCTGCATTTAAATGTTTATGCGTATCATATTCAAACTGGCCCGCTCTGGAAGATCACGTACTCAGATAACGCACCCGAGGTCTCGGCTAAATCAGCAGAATTTATTCTGTAGTCAGTATTTGAAAAATCTGGCATGGACAGCAGGTTATAGTTTGCGTAACTTTATATATATATTTTTCTGCCTAATGTCCCGAATCACTGTCAAATTACACTCTTCATCCATGATCTTTCCAGAAATCCGTTTGACGTTATTGTTATTGCCGTATAAAGCATGTAGAAAACCCTGACTGAGCGTTCAGACACATCGTATTGTCACTTCAGGTTAAATATCTTGCCCTGATCCTCTCCGGGAGAGAAAATAATCTTGGACTGAGGTGTAGAAGCAGGTTATATATTTCAACAAATCCATCAACCTGCTAATGTACAGCTTTGGTCTGCCGTTAAGAACCTTCTCACCTGGGAGCTCTTGGAATGGGAAAATGGCTTTAGCTCTTGTTTTTATGTGTGACAGATTGCTAACTGCACAGAAGGGGAATACATTACATTTTTTTTTTTAAAAAAGACGTAGCATTTTCTCTGTGTTTCAAATGTCACAATTCATCAGAGACCAGACATGTAACGAAGGCATCGGGAGCGTTACGCCTTTGAGCCCTTGCTCGATGTGATGAAGGTTCACAAGACACTTTTTAAAAAAAATATATATATATATATATATTTTTTTAGCTTTTTCCACATGACCGTGCAGTATGACTTGGCAAATTACCCATAATCCTCCATTTTGCTGCAATTTCCACAGCTATGAGGTGTACCTGGGCTGTATTTGGTCACATTCTGACCCAGGTTCCCATGCAAGCTGATCTTAGGATATGTGGGCGGGGCTAGAAAAACAGTGCAGACTATCAGATTGGTCGAAAAATCGTCCACAAGTCAGTAGGCTTGGGTGGTGTCTCCCAAAGTTCCTCATTCTTCTCAAAAATCATTTTCTCCTGGATTTATCACGATTTTATGTTTCAGATTAGTTTTACCTGGTTTTAAAGGTCCCTGATGCCGATTCCTTTGTACGATTTCAGCGCCTCGTACAATCATAGCGTGTCAGATTATATGATACGATGAAGATCCTCTTACGTTAGACCTGTGATTAAAGAAAATGCGCCAGTATGATGCTGCTCACGTCATCGATCAGTGACATCCCGAAATCAAATGGCGCAGAAAAGCGGGCTCGCTTAAATACGTACATTCTTCAAACTGAGCTTGAGGTAATAAGGAGAATATTTTGTGTGTCAGCACGTTCGGCTTACGTTTCTCCAACACCGCTACCGTATTTGTTGCCGAGTTTGCTGTCCTCCTATTGGTGGATTTTAGACAAACGTCGTAAAAGCGTTTATACTCTGCGATTCGAATCCGAAATCTCTCAGGCTAACAAAACAACTTCATCATCCGCTGTCTTTGGTCGAATCGCTAAATCTGCCACTGATACTACGAGCTCGTCAAATTATGCGTTCTTACAGCGCCGATCTCAGTTCTTCTGCGATATGCCATTTTTGTTTCGCTTGAAAAGTCATAAAGTCATAAAGCCGGCTTTCATCCACGCCTTCCCGTAAACTGTCTAGGGCTCCTTAGGGTCCTGTACGTCCAGGGTCACTCTCTCACCTTCACACACTGCGTACGGATGGTTTCTGGTACAACGCTATTAGATGTAAGAAAGAAAAAAAAATCTTCAGTGCAATGTGGAATGATTTAGACTGTTTGTGAGTATAAGTGATCATTTTGAGACGGTTTCTTTGTCCTCAATATGCAGATTAAGTGTGTATATGTTTTTGGACGGTCCTCAGTTTTGGACTTTTGGGAAAAGAATTGTCTATAAAGTAGTGAAAATGTTAATGTTTCTATTTCTGTGTAATTACTCTTTACAACTAGGACCTACAGGTTCATCTGATAAGTGCAGCGGTTGCTTTTATTTTATTTATTTATTTATTTATTCCTTAGCATTTTGAAGTTTTATCCCAGGAGCTACAAATCCTTCATTGTTTTTTTTGTAGACGAACCACAACTCACTTTGGTTAATTCTCATTTCTCAGATTATCAGATTGATCTCAGATTATTCTCTTCCTTAAGAGGTTTTCCTTCACAGGTTTTTTTTTTTAATAATAATAATAATAATAATAATAATAATAATAATAATATCAGTTTTCTCTTCTCCGAGTCAGTCCACTCCCTCACCGTCTTTGTCCTTTGCCACACATGGCATCGTGGTTGCTCTGGTATTCACCCACGCTCATTTTTTTTTTTTTGTCCTCTTCACCGTACCGTTCTCTCAATGCGTTGTTAAAGAACACTACGAGCGACCGTGCTGGTGCGTCTGGGCGATCATGTGGCCCAGGAGATGGCTGCACTGTGTTCCTTGGCTTTCATGCGCAGAGCGGCAATGCTGGACGACTTCCGGTCAGGGTCCATGTTCAGATCGTATCCGTTGATGCCACTGCTCATGCCTGGACTCCCGAACAGACTGCCCATGTGGCTTTGTCCCATATGACCTCCGGGACTGGGCACGCCCAGGAAGTCAGACACTCCGCTCGCAGCGTGGGGGTGAGGGGTCATGCAGGAAGTCACCGAGTCACACGGAACAACGCAGCCTGGCACCGGGGACGCTGCACTGCTGCCTCCGATCCATGAGGGATTCTGGATCTGTGACGCAATGGAAAGAAAACACACGGCTTTTAGTCTCTGCAGTTATTAGGGGATTCATTCAGACACAGGAAGTTAAAATAGCACAGGAAATGGTTTTTAAATACCTCTAAACAATACTTTTCAAGCCATTAAAATAATCCATACAGAATAATACACAATTTAATATGAATGTAATACTGATGAAATGACCAACAAAAAGTCCCAGGAATATCTCTACAGCTTTATCCTCATAACCAATGCCACCATAATATACATATTCATAATTATGCAAATTAGGGAACTCCCCCGGATCCTCATGCCATCCAAACTAATATCACTAACATTAGCCTAACTTAACTAGCTCAAATTAGTCACACGAGCGGCATTCCAGGATTAGTCTCCATTTACAGCACCCAAACCTGTCAAAATATGTTACCATGACAACCACATTAGCTAAGTTAGCTAGCTAGCTTCACCCCGATTTGTATGCGCTATACAAAATATAAACATTTTGGCGAAATGAACCTTACCACTTCGCGCAGAGCAGCGGTCACCAACCGTGTTCACTGAGATCTACCTTCCTGCAGGTTTCATCTCCAAACAAAATCTAACAGACCTGTTTTAGCTGATCAAGAACTTCTTAAGGAAATGATTAGATGGTCAGTTGGGCACCATTATGGTTGGAGCTAAAGTCTCCAGGAAGATAGATCTCCAGGAACCGGGTTCCAGTGACCACTGACGTACAGGAAGTGACCTGCCAATAGGGGGCAGTATCAATCTGTGACAATGCGAGCACTAGAACTCTGCCTACAGTTTTTCCAGCTTGCTAGCATAACCAGCACTAAATCGTGTAAACGTTCCAACTAGTAAATGTGATGACATCATAACTCCAGAACACCTGAAAGGCTCTGTGTGGAAACTGATTTTTGGATCTTGACTTCTTGTCTTTTATACGATACAAACGTGAATGTTTGCATTCGAGTGCAATTTTTTGAAGTTATCTGACAGCTGTAGACTTTTAGAAACAAGTTCATATCTAGGGTCCTTAAGGGTTTTATGTAGAACTCAACAACAAAGTGTTTCATTAACAGAAACTGGAAACACTACAAAGAGCACTACGAGTGCAGCATGTACGACATGCTTTAGTTATGGCATTCCTTTGTTTCCAAAACTTGCACACGTTGTCAAAAGTCAGAAGTCTTGCCTCAGCCGTGACGCCGAGTCCCAGGGGCTTTTTTTTTTTCTTTTTTTTTTTAAAACAGATTTATCAGGCACTTTGAGGTTCTCAGCCTCACTCAGAAGAGGAATGTCTGTCTGTGCTTCTCTTCAACACCTAGCGTGACTCTGTGGATCTGTCTTTTCTGCTGAGAGGAGGAGCGTGGAGGGAAGTGAAAGGGCAGCGCTCTGTGTGTGTGTGTGTGTGTGTGTGTGTGTGTGTGTGTGTGTGTGTGTGTGTGTGTGTGTGTGTGTGTGTGTGTGTTGAAGTGAGGGGATCTGAGGGAGGGCTGTGGCGGAGAGAGATGAAAGCCCTCTCAGGGAGATGCCCCAGATGTGCGTCGGGCTGCATTCCACAGCTGCAGGCCTGCTCCCTGAAGAGCCTCCTCTGCTCTCCCACTCTCCTGCAGATTCACAATAAATCCGGGGGAATCTCTCGCTCTCCTGTGAGGGCGTGTCTCGCTCTGCCGCGGCCGCCGATCCTGACCCGACTCCTGGGACACGAGAAGCCTCGAGCTTTTCTCTGATCCCATGCGGTGTTTACAGCACACAGAGCTGCTGTTATTATTTATTCTGTATTTATATGTCAGTGCTGATTGAGTAAGGAATAATACACTCATGTGCTTCTGTTAGAATAAAATAATCAGTGATGGGGTGGGGATGAAGCGGAGTTACTGCTACCATCCCAATGTTGATTATTTTCCTATAAGAGCAAGTTCTGAAGTGTTTTATACCTCTACAACTACGACAATCTGACAACGATTACAAATTGTGTTTATTGTTATCCGATTATAGTTACAATTAATGCTCCCTCACCAGCCTCATGTTACCAAGAAACCGTAAAGAAGCGTAAACACCTCTGTCTTAAACTGAACGTTACAGCTTTACCTCTGACTGTTGCTGACACTGGAGACTCCTTCCATAAGCGTTATAGAATACCAAAAACCATACCATATCAACGATTACACACTTTTTAAAATCCGTCTACGTGCAAGTCCCGGTGAATGAGCTGTTACTATAGAAACGATAACGTATTAGAACGAGCGCATTGATGTGTATAAACCTGTGATTTGCAGCTGCACTATTGTTAGAGCTGCTGTTATAGAGAATTAATCAACACCTTCTGACCAATCAGAGTCCAGAAGTCAGCAGCAGGAGACATGATTAAATGTAGCCTAACAATAATAGGATTTATGTGAGAAGAGAGGTTATTGAACATGTTTTGAGGCTATAGTGACTATTTATTGCACGTTTATTGCATAGGACTGTCTTTTTTTGTAGCATACTGTAAATGGACAACAAAAAACCCCAATGATGTGTAATTACTGGCATGTTGCAGTAGTATAAGCGCAATAAAACATTCCAGGAAATGTGGTATACTCTCTCTCTCTCTCTCTCTCTCTATATATATATATATATATATATATATATATATATATATATATATATATATATATATATATATATATATATATATATATGTGTGTGTGTATATATATGTATATGTGTATATGTATATATACACACCACACCCATATATAACTAAATAATTTCTCTGATATTTCCTTCTGTTGAGACAGTTAGCTGTACCTGGGCGTAGTTCTCCGGCCGAGTGAGGAGTGGAAGCTCATAGGCGGTGGAGAAGTGCGTTCGGACCTGCTGCATCTGTCCAAAACGTTCCCTCTTCCTCCACTTGGCTCTCCGGTTCTGGAACCATACCTGCAGGAAACAAACGTATTTAAGAAACACATTATAAATGCTGTTTATTTTTCATTGTTTAATTGATGATGTGATCATTATCAGCACACACAGAACTCCCAGCGAGAAAAACTTGGACACGGATTTTCAAAAAACTTTTGTCCATTAAGAGCCAGGATGTTGCAAAAGGCTCAGTCAGAAATCCTCTTGGCTGTTGCAGAGCGCTGTATTATTTTTCAGCATCTCTTCCCTGTTCCTAGAAGAATAGTTCAGTGAGACCTGCGTGGTGTTTGATGTTGTGGGAGATGACGGATTGCGAAGGCCTCCTCGGAGGGTTTTTTTTTTCTCTATTGGAGCCGTCAGTAACAGCAGGAGGTAGAGAGGGGAGTGCAGGAACCCACCGGGGCCAGAGGTCTCGGAGAACCGCGTCACTCCTCCACCTTCGCTCGTGATAGATTGGAAGAATGCGTTTAAAAAAGTGAGCGAAACAGCGTCTAAGTGATTTCACTCCACAAGCACTGATGATAAATGTTTAGTGACGTGAGGTGTTTTTGTGAATTTGGACTTAAACCGGAAGTAGGTGTGGCCTAAATTGGGAGGAGTTTTTCTTTTTCTCTGTGAACCTTTCTGGCAAGTTTTCTAAAAGAAAAAGACGAACAAAACATGAACAGTGCTTCTCTAATTTGTATCTGTATTTGCATCTGTTTAAAACACATCATCTGTTCAATCTGAATATTTTTATCCGGCTACATCCCTGAAACCTTTATATCGTCATTACTATAATATTGCACACCACGTACGACTGTTTCCAAGGATCGTTATGTATTTTTCTCATGTTGTCCAGCCGTGTTTTACAGATAGTGTTGTCGTCTCTCGTATCTTTTATTATTTCTGAATTTCTCAAATCTGACAATCGCAAGCGTTGATTTTTTTTCCAGACAAAAGATTTCCTTTGGAGTTTGAACTCGGGGCTGGAAAAGAACATTTGGCCCAATCATCTTGCCGATCTTTGGTCCACTGACATGCAATTTTCCCTCGGCTTCCACACGTGCGTGCAACTCGCACGCAATTAAAACACACGAGCGAATGAAATGAAGCCATTCTTCTAATTCCGCAGCGGCGCAGACAATCAAAGAGAAAAGATGGAGAGGATGGTCCTTAATACAGACAATGTGGAGAGAATTTCACATCAGTTCCTAAAACAAAATGCTAGCAGATCCTCAGCACCCCCTCTCATCACCCCCCCCCCCACCTCCACCCCCTTCCCCCCCCCCCCCACCCCTTTCCCTTTGTGCTTAGACTAGCATAGCACAGCGTTCTCGTGACAAAAGTGTACCATAATTACCTCTGACAACTGATCCTAAAAGCGTTGTTTATGAGAGCATTATTATGTTTAAACTACCATCAAAGGCTGAGAAAGCGATCTAAATACAGGCCGAGTCTCAGATGGGTTTAAGTCTGGCATTTTCCACTGCAGCCAAACAGAGAGACGTCATCTCGCTATCTGCTCTCTGCGAAACCTGATCGCACTGCCACTCTGATTGCACTTTATGTCATGTCGGATCACAGGGTTCTCTTAAATGACATTATTTACCATGAATAAACAATGAACCTCAGCATCAATACGTCCTTAAAAAAAAGTAACTAGCACTTGTATTTGTTTTTTTGTTGTTGTTTTTTTAATAATCAATAAATAATCAACACATGCATTCATCGACAAGTCCATAATGATCACGACGGACACCTTAATGAACGTGTTTACGGTTATTAACTGGCAGAAATTAAGAATCCTGAAAAGTAAGTTGTAATATGAGGGCTGGTACCATGGAATAGTCATGGAATGAATGAAGAGTCAAAACATGTATTTTGTGTTGGATTCTGGATTCTGATAGGTGAGAAGGTGTTGATTAATTTCCGACAGCAGCTGCTCTGACAGGAGCGCAGCTACAAATCACAGGTTTATATCAATGTGCTCATTTTAACTCATTATCCTTTATATATTTTTTAAAATTAAGTTCAAGTAAGTAAAAAGCAGCTGGTGAAGGAACAACCGTTTACAACATAAGTGACCACTTGTTTCATGGACGTTCCACAACGTTAAATGTAACTGTTGGCAACTTGCTGAGGTATAAGAGGAATAAAACACTTAGCAACTAATAATGAGCTAAAATAATCAGCTTCGGTGTGGGAACAGTGACTCCGCTTCATCACACCGTACTTGTCCTTTAACAGCACTACATGTTACCCTTAATTCTTTCTTAAACTTCATCGTTTGGAGGAAAACATTTTTCATTGGTTAATTAGCGCTGTGTAGTTTAAGGTTTGCACACATTTCTTGTGTAGCTGCAATAAAAATAAAAAACAGACAGAGCTGTGTGTAATGGTTTGTGCAGCAGTGAAGGAAAAAAAAAAGTCACTTGTCCCCGTTTTCTTGCTGTCCTCTGCTTCAGTTTTATCTTCGCTCTTCAGTTGGGAAATTGAGAAAAGCGAGATGGGATCATTTCAAACCCGAGCTTGTTTTCATTTTATGTTTAATTTCCTGACGCCTAAGCCCCCCGGCTTTCCGACGCTGCTCCTCCAACCCCAGAGAGGCGTGCCGACAAGAAAAGGTGGACGTATTCCCTCGCTCCTCTGCTCTCCTTTTTCTGAACTCGAACACACGAGCCAACGCAGAGGCGTGTAGAATTTCTGCTCTCACCAAAACAGCCCGCCTTTTTTTTTTTACCGGAGAGACCGAGAGGCCAAAGCTTTGAGGGAGGATTGTTAGAGAGCAGAGTTCACTTTAAAAATGTCTTCTCTTTTCCCATCTCCGTCCCATGGACTTTCCTCCTCTGTGCATTTTAAAAAAAAAAAAAAAAGCTTGTTCAGTGGCTTGTTGCGAGGCAAAAAGAAATGATTTTTGTATGTTTAGCACGCGTGGTAACGATGCAGTAATTGGTAAAGACGTTGACAGCTAAAGCCACTTAGACGCTTATTACGGAGCTTTATTTATGTTCCAGCGCTGGAGGAGAGCGAACAGAAACACTAAACTCAGCCCAGCGGAAAGAGGGGAAAGATCAGCTTTGAAGTCACGAGCAGCTTTGAGGATTGATCGTCTGGTTCTGCTGTCACTCAACTTCGCCTTTTTTTTTTTTTTTTTAGGTTTTTTTTTAAGAAAATAATTTTTTGTGCAAACAAAGCAACAGATATAAAGCTTTGTGGGTCAGCTAGCTTTTTGTAGCATGGCACTATTTTGGTTTATTTATCAAATCAGGCACGTGCTTATTCAAATCCAGGCCTGGTTTATGAAGGGGTGCAATAAATCATGTCAGTATTTTACAGACATAACTGACTGCTAATTGTGAATGAACTCAGCCAAGCACTTTGGCCAGCTCTCTGTGTGCTTGTCTTTCCATGACATTTTTATTTCCATTTCAAATAATACTGTCATATGAAAAGGCGGGCTGTCAGGATGAGGTGCAGGTTATTACAGTGCTTAACCTTTGACCTCAGGCATCTAGCTAACCTTGTGTTCACTATCTGGAAGGAGAAGCGAACCACAAGTGGTGGTGCTTTTTATGATTCAGTGAAAACTGAACATTTTATTTGTATCTCTTTAAGACAACAATACGTTTATATGCCTTTTGGCGTTTTACATGAATTAATTCAGCTTGTGAACAGCTTTTGAACGGTAATGTAGCTTTTATCTTTATATTTACAGCTTGATATATTTGTTATTATTTATTTACGTGCAAGACGTGCGAGATTGTAGTCGATGCATATCCGCATGTGACGGTCTTTCTTAGGTACGCTTACAAACTAAAAGTGGATCTGTGTTTTGTCCACGTAACCAAGACGAGGTTGAAGGTTACGAGTGAACTTTGGCACATCCAAAGCCTCCAGCGAGGTTCTCTCACCCAGCTCCGAGAGGAGGGAGGGACACATTCTTTCCCGAGCAGGACGTTAATGAAAAACAAACAGTTTAAATCCCGGTGTTCTTAGTAAAGCGTGCACGTGCTGTTGGGTAGAACGGGTTCTCCCTGTGTGTCACTCAGTGCTGGAATGCAGCCGTGGTCCTGGAAGGATTATATGCAAATATGAAAAGGGGGGAATCAGAGGGTCACGGGTTCTGGGTTTTTCCAGACCCAGATACGTTGTAATTCAGAGATTCTGGTGAAGGCCGTGGATGAATCCGACACCGTTGTATGTGCTATCCTTTTTACCTTCCTTTGCTTCACACATTGATTAGGATATCTGAAGGTTTTCCGAGTTTTATTGCCTGTGTTTATTCTCGCCGGTCCTCTTCATAACCTCGCACTTCAGAAAAGCTTTATCCAGATTTGGAAAAATATTTTGAGAGTTGTAAGGTTCTGATTGACACTTCCATGATTTTAACATATTCAGCCATAGTTTTAAGTTCAAAACAAATTTAAAGCAACATTTTGGTATAAAATTTGTCACATAGGTTCAGTGGCATGTAAATAACAGAATTATAACATTCACTCATGATTGCCAATTCCAAGGCCTCAGTCTTGATGTTGTGTTGTCATTGATGCAACATTTGTAGGAAATTATTAGTGTGAGTAAAAAAAAAAAAAAAAGTGTGATATTATAAAACCAAAAATTACACTTAATGAAATTTATGAAACCCAAAAATTCAGTTTGATGATAACATCCATGATGCAAAGCTTGTAGCAAGGAATTAGTACAGTTACCTGCAAACGTTTGTACACCCTTACTCCCAGTTTTCGAAACCAGAAATTCAATGTGATAAAATTTCTAAAACAGAAAAACTCAATTTGATGACCTGTTGTCTTTGATGCAACACTTGTGCAAAAGTTTGCACACCCTTATATGTATTTACAAAACCAAATGTTGAAGATATTTAATGGGAGTACTGTTTCACAGATGTTCAAATATTTCTATTAAGACATTAATAGTGGGAAAAAACCCCCAAATATTTCAGAATGAGAAACAAATATTGATTTGTTTTCCAATTTCCTATAACAACTTTTTCAGTCCTCAATCATTTTTCAGTTATTTTTTTCTTCAAATCTTTGGACACGTCTTTGTGTTATTTTCCATTTCTGAATCATGATTTTTACGGTTAATAACAATTTCTCTAAACAGTGATGTCTTTTTATCTGGTGTTGCTGAAAGCTTAAGGTTTTCCTGATTCTCTGTTAACTTCACTGTCTTAACATCTGATTTTTTCCCCCCCAGTAATTTTAAGTCATTAGACACCTTCAAGAGTCCCTTTCAAATCATTAAGGTAGAACATAACAATGGAGGTGCAAACTTTTAGGCTTGCTAGTAAATAAAACTGCTAACTGAGACTCGGTTGTCATTAAGTGAACATGGATCTTCTGTGAACAGGTCATGAGGAGATCAGTGTTGAGATACTTAAAGGCTGTACGGAGGAGCGAAACATGGATTTTACCTGCACTCGAGCCTCTGTGAGGTCCGTCCTGAGTGCCAGCTGCTCTCGAGCGTACACGTCCGGGTAGTGTGTCTTTTGGAAGACTTTCTCCAGCTCTTCCAGCTGATAGCTCGTGAAGGTGGTGCGGTTACGTCTCTTCTTGCCCTTGTTGCTCTCTCCTTCGCCTTTGTCCAGGGGAGACGTGAGCTCGGAGCTGGGTCTCTCCTGAGGAACCTTGGCTCCTGGATCCTTCACACTGAGGTAGCTACCATCCATCCCTGTGGGGTCGGTGTTCGCCGGCAGCTCTGAGTCGTTCAGCCCTGTTGTGTCTTTACCTGGAAATAGAGAGAGTGAGAGAAAGAGAGAGAGAGAGAGTCAGATGGCTTAGAGTTGCGAGAATCGAACTGAAGGATGTTCACCCTTTGGAAGGAACAAACAGAATGGATTTTTAAGATAACTTTTTTGATGAAAACTGTCAAATGTTTTTCAATCTCAATAATTATAGACGACTTTAAAGATATAAAAATTACTTATCCACTATTATTTTCTCATATAGTAGATGATTACGTTGTGCAAACCATTGGCAAACATGGGCCATCTGGTAAGAACCAGAAGAGTACATTACAGTTTTGCAACTTTTGGAGAAATTTGTTGAAAAGTGAAAATTCACATAACAAAGCAACAACTTAAATGGCCAAGATAAGAAAATACAACAACATGTTCTTTTAGAAGAGGCGTTCTTCAAGGTGTTTCCTTTATTTACCAACTCTTTCACTCAACTCTACACTTGCTTTTCTTCCCTTCCCTTTTTACAATTTAAGGGTTCTTTCTTTGTCTCACTGTGTTAACCCTTAAAGTTTCAATGTCAAATGTTTCCTTTCAGAAAGGATTTTGAGTTGAAACTTTTTTTTTTTTTTTTTTTTTGAAAGCTAAGAACCTGAAATTATATAATAAACCCTTCAAGAACCCTTAAAAGAAACATTTTTTCTAAGAGTATGTCTAAACTGGGTAGCTGTGAGGTAAAACCTCCAAATTATTGCTCATTATTTTCTTTTTAATATCTAGAACCTGTCAGGATTTTAACATTTAGCTGTCTTTGTTCTTGTTACACTCTGAGGGTTCTCCAAGGTTTTTTTTTTTTTGGATAATTAATGGTTCTTAGCTTCCGAAAATGATTCTACTTGGAACTCTTTCTAAAAAGGTTCCCCCAGTGGAACAACTGAAGAAACAAAAGGGTTCTAGTTCTGACCTCAGTGTGAGTACAGTCAACGTACCCAGTGGAGAAAAACTTTTGCGTATTAGAAAGGGTTCTGAGTCAAACCCTTTTTTGGAAGCTAAGAACCCATAATTATGCACCAAACCCTTAAAGTACCCTTGAAGAATGTGTTGTTGTAAGATTGTATGTATGGATTTTAACAGGTAGCTTCTAGGTACTTGGTCCACTCTTAGAAAAAAAAAACAGTTCTTCATGGGTTCTTTAAGGGTTCTATGGATATTTAACAGTTCCTAGCTTTCAAAAATTATTCTACATCTCCAGAGGAACGACTGAAGAAAGTTAAAGGCTCTAGAATTGACCTAAAAATGTGGATTCTAGAGTGGTTCAGCCTTTTTGCTTGATTTGTGCCAAATATACAGTGTATATATATATATTATGCTTTATGTACTTGCATTTGTTTTTATTAAGGTGAAATGTGTGCTTGTATGAAAGTGAGCTGGTTGTGCTTCGTCCAATTTCATACCAATGATGTCATACGAAAAGGTCGGAATGAAAATCATGTCCTTATCCCTAATTTTATTTTACTTTTCTTTAGACTTGGGCAAATTGTTATGAACTTTATGAATATTAGTTGAATGGTTGGATGACCCTGCATCGCAGTAAATAAATAAAATTGCCAGACGTTGTTAGATGAAAATATGAAAACGAAATTATGTTGCTTGTGTTCGGTGTCGTATTTCAGCCGCTCAGATTCACACCTGCATGTTGTACCGCTGGCGCATAAAAATCAATTTTGATCCATTGCCTCGGAGAACGATCCAGAGTTCTTTTGGCCATTTGTGTGCCTGGAGCGAGATTGTTGGTGTCAGGCCTTTGGCTTTGTGTAATATCTAAACATGTCTGACTTGCTCCACTTACGACTGCCAGTCTCAGCTCGTAAATCAAGTGCTCATATGAAACAGATACCCAGAAACAGATGTAATTGCAGCCTGATAGAAAATTGCAGGTTTCCTCCTCTATGGCTGGATTCTTCTCAGTGGCCTCGTACACGCATGCTTGTCGTGACACGGAGAGCTGGGCCGGTCACGACGCCAAACTGACCCAGCGATGAGACGCTGGAGTGGTAATTTTCTGCATCAAGCCACTGGAAATGCAGATCAGCTCAGCTGTGAAACCTCAGTCTGTCAGTCAGAAATGGATTAGATTTTTTTAGCCTGCTTACGAAGATTCAGCTTCTTACAGGTCTTTACATGGTAAAGATTGTACAGGGATCGGAGCTTCAGCCGGAGCGCCCCGTGTTTGGGATTGCCTCAGGCGGTATGGAGGCGTTATTGCTTTCTCATGCTGCAACAAAGAAATGGAGCTGACTTACTGACTGACTCACTCGTTCATTTACTAACTCACTGACTCATTGACTGACTTCTTGGGTGACTCACTTATTTGACTCACTTGCTGATTTAATTACTTCCTGACTCAGTCATTCATTTACTCACTCACTTGCTCATTCATTCACTCCCTCACACGTACGTTCACTCACTGATTGTCACACTGACTGACTCACTCACTGACTAATTGGCACACTCACTGACTCACTCTCTCATTCACTCACACACTGCTCTGCTCACTGACACACTCACTGACTCACTCATTCACTGACTCACTCATTCACTCACACTGACTTACTCATTTATTCACTAACACACTCACTAACTCACTCATTATTCACTCACTCACTATTTCACTCAGACTCACTCTCTCACTCACTTATTCACTGACACACTGACTCACTCACTCATTCTCTGACTCACTCATTCACTGACACACTCACTGACTAACTCACTCATGCAATGACACATTCACTGACTCACTCACTCATTCACTCAAACATTCTCTGACTCACTCTTTCACTGACACACTCACTGACTCACTCCCTGACTCCCTGACTCATTCACTGATTCACTCACTGACATGCTCAGATTCACACATTCACTGACTCACTCATTCATTCACACACTGACTCACTCACTCACTTATTCACTCACTCACTTATTCACTCACTCACTTATTCACTGACACACCCACTGACTCACTCACTTATTCACTCACTTATTCACTGACTCACTCACTGACTCACTCACTTATTCACTGACACACCCACTGACTCACTCACTTATTCACTCACTCACTTATTCACTGCCACACTCACTGACTCACTCACTTATTCACTGACACACTCACTGACTCACTCACTGACTCACTCACTTATTCACTGACACACCCACTGACTCACTCACTTATTCACTCACTCACTTATTCACACACTCACTTATTCACTGACATACTCACTGACTCACTCACTTATTCACTGACACACTCACTGACTCACTCACTGACTCACTCACTTATTCACTGACACACCCACTGACTCACTCACTTATTCACTGACACACCCACTGACTCACTCACTTATTCACACACTCACTTATTCACTGACATACTCACTGACTCACTCACTTATTCACTGACACACTCACTGATGCACACACTTATTCACTCCATCCCTCATGTATTCACTCACTCATTCACCCACAGACTCACTCGTTCACTCACTTATTCACTGACACACTGACTCCCTCATTCACTGACACATTCACTCACTCACTCATTCACTCACACACTCACTCACTTATTCACTCACATACTCACTCCCTCACTCACTTATTCACTGACACACTGACTTGCTAACTCATTCACTGACTCACTCACTCACTCACTGATTCACTCTTTCACTGATTGTCATTTAACTGATCCAAGGTTTTTATCTGTACTCAACAATTCACCTGTAATATTATTGTGTATTTGCAGTTGTTATTATATTGTTTATTGGATTTGTTTTTGGGAGAGGTGAAGCATTGATACCTTGTTTTTATGTCAAATGCTAAGATAAATCAATTTCTTTTGATTTTGGGGTCATAAGCTGTAGGATGTAGCATTGATGAATCGAGGAGGCATCAATTAGAGTTTTGGGATGCATCCTACGTTGCCTGATCTGTATCCTGACAAATCCTCCAGTTTTATAATTGTTCCTGTTGTACTAGTTTTTAGTAACAAGCAGTCCTGTGATTGGACAGTTTAAAAAAAAAAGAAAAAAAAGAAAGATTGCAGAAAATGGAGCTGAATGTCTAATAAAGAAGATAAAACATCTCAGATGCTTCCACAGATTTACTGTGATGGTCACTTTGGTGACTTTATTGCTTCGTGTTGACTGGGTTTAGAAGATCATTTCATATAAACAGCCCCAATATTTGACTGTAAAATACCTAAATATTCATTGGCTAGTTTTTGCTCCTTCGCTGTTCAGTATAAAGTGCACTATTTTGAGGAAACGTTGTGGCGAATATCCAGTGCTATTTCAGTCCCATGATGCACTCTGACATGCACAAGCAATGTATCTCACTGTCTACGGAATACCCATAATGCACTGTGATGATTGGGTGGGTTTGCCCACCATCCTTGTGGAAGATCTTTCAGACTTCTTACGAATACAAATAGAGCATTAACATTTTTGTGACGTCATTCCTGTAGTCATGTGTTCGGTTGCGTTATTGTCTTTAGGCTCGATCCACGTCAAATGGTTATGTGTAAAGTGTGTAAAGTTTACGTTGTGTGTGTTAATGTTGCTACAGTCACCGAGTGATGAGCAAACCCGTGCAATGTGGCATACGAAATCATTCACTTCAGTCATCATTTCTGTTTCCTGGAATAATGTTCGGTGTAACGCTGCTGATTTTCCAGTGCAGGGAATAGTGACTAGGGGACTATTTTGAACATATGTTTCTCCATCGCCAAGCAACAGCGTTCTCATGACTTTTACCACTTGAACACAAAGCGTACAGTGTGTTTACATTCCCATGTCCAAGGAAGAAATTTGAATGCACCGCCCCGAACCTTAATCAGACATGTGCTCATTCTGTCACAAGCATATGACTGGGTCAAATTTCCATCTCAACAGTAGTTATGGACTGTCCAGATCTTTTAAATTTGTATTGATTTAGCTTTTTATGGAGTCACCTGACACACTTTAAACTACAACAACATATAAATATAATAATATAAATCATCACATATCTGTTTGAAATAGCCATAGCATTTTATTGCATGTTAAACTTAGGTAATTGATGTTTTGTTCTGTCTTTGCCTTATTGTTTGTATTTATTTATTTATTAGCATTGTCTAGGTTTTATTGTGTTTTTTAAACAGAAAACAGAACATAGAAATCCTGCTTTAGAGAACCGTCAGTGCCAATAATGTTGACATGAAGCACAGCTTCTTAAAACGTCTGCTGTTCACTACCTGACTCGCCTCGTTTTGGATAAACGCTTGACCACTTATTGGTGTAAACAGTCAGTGATGTGAATAAATACCCCCCGAGGGTCTGCTGTTCTTGGGTCCTGTGTGTTGGCGAGACCCCTGTGAGAGCTGCCTGTACAGGACTGGGTGCTTTCTCTGGTCACAGTGGCCTCTGTGGCCCTGACAGTCGTGGACCCGGGGCTCGAGGGGGAACATAATGGCTCCCATATTGCCTCCCGCTCAGGACTGACACATCCTGTTAAGCGAGAGGGAGCGAGCGTAAATATTTTCAGCTTTCGCTTTGAGATGCCGTGTGCCTCAGACTGTCAGACTGTTCGCAGTCGCTGCCTGGCGATCAAAGCGTCTTGCTGATACCTTGTGGCGTTCATGCCTTTGGTCTGACGTGGGGTATTGTGACAATCCCTCGCTTGTTAGAATTCAGGATTGAACCTGGCGGCGGGGTTTCTCCGTCACTCAAGGTGAACAGCGGTTCGGCCCTCAGAGTTCCTCCATATGGTCGTGTAACATGACCAGGGCCTGAAACCTCACTGCAAATCGGTTGTGTCAGAACGGGAAAGGTTTGGAGAGGACTGTGGTTGAACGGCGTCGTAAAAGGGCATGTGGGCACGGCATTTAGCTAAGAAAAAAAACTCAGGCTTAAGGCAAATAGGGGCTGTGGAGGTCACTGTGAGTCTGTTCCCAAACCCCAAACCCCAAATCCCTGTCTGCTTTTACAAATTATACCAACAAAAAAGTCATGCTTTATACATGTCCTGTAATTCCTCAGCTTTCTACATTTCTATTAGAATAAACAGATGTAATCTCTTAAAATGTTCCAGTTTAACTAGTACAGAAACACATCCATGGAACATTTTAACTCTAAAACTATCAACCAACTCCAACAAACAGTGAGAGAACAGAAGTCTGGAGATGATTGTTTTCCAGCCCCGATCCCAACTAAGACATAGTGCCATACCACATCTATGTTAACAGACCTCTGATCTAAAGTCAGGCCTTTATCCGAATACCGATATATTCCCGTCGAGCTTATTGATCGTGTCACTTTTTGACATGCGAGGAAGAACTACAAATCGAACGAGAGTTCATGAGCAGGCTAGGAGAGGCTGAGGTTCAGCTCCGGGACTAATTGGCTATTTAACCTGAGTGTATTCACACCTGCCTGCTTAGCAAGAATGGAGCTTGTAAATCTAGTTTTACAGTATCTACGCTCCACGCTTTCGGAGTGGAAGCTCTTCAAGATCGCTCGTCATTCGATACGTCTAATAAAGAGTGGAGGGCGCCTTTTATACATTCCATAATACATGCATGAACGATTCAGACACTCGTTCCAGACACGAGTGCACTAAAAAGGGTGCCTTTCCTCGCGACAGGAGACGCCAGAGGCTCCCGGCCCCGTAAGATGTCAGTACTCGACCCTTGAGTTAGTCAGGGTCATATCTTTACAAGGGGCAGCGATTTATTCCCAGTTGAAAATGGGGGAATACATCAAAGTGTAATTTAACTGGCTGTAAAGCGGCAGGGCATCCCCCATGCTTTTTATGCAATCTGATGGGCAAGGTCAGCACCGGGCAAATAAAAAGCAACACTATAAATTAGGCACCCCGGGGTTTCTGCTAAGGGTTAATGACAAAATATTATAGACCTAAAAAGGCTGAAATATTAAAATATGTATGGGAATAAAGATGTATTATATATTCTGAAACAAGAGTGTATTCTTAGGGCGTGTGGTAAATTTTGAATTGTTTGGAAGTGAGGCGGTTGGGTGGGAAATTTGTGCAGAAGGTTTGTTCTGCTCTGCATTTATTTGTGTCTCTAATTGGGTTTGTTTTCTGTTCTTACAATATGAAAAAGATTGTAACGGGGCCGAGCTCTGAAGCCTCGCCAGTCGTCTGAAACTTGCTTCCGCTTTCTAATTATTTCAGGCTCTTTCACACACATGCAGACACACATACGTCCTGAGATTGATGGATCGGCTGATATATGAATGTTGACACATGAACAAAAACAGTTGTTTTTTTTTTAGCAGTAACTGTTTAATTAATGCAAGAAAATATTAGTAAAATGGTCCAACGTGGTCTCGTTAGTAAGCCATTATCAGAACCTGAGCTAGTTTTATGTTTGCCTAAATATATTTTTAGAATTCCACTTCCATAACCTTATGTTAATTGACTGTTGGTCGAAATTTACCACACACTTGGGTTAACTGGTTCTGGGCAGCATTTCTAATTAATCAGGTCCTCTTTTCTTTTCTTTTTCCCCCCTTTCACTGATTACTTGGACCAATATATTCCATCCTGACCACAGCATTCTTTTCCTTTTTAACGTTTTAAGCATCAACTCATTCGAGGCTTTATAAAAAAGGCCCAGTAGTGAGAACCTGAGCCGTCCACAGAGAAGTCCAAACACACCGCTAGTCCTGCGGGAGGATTTATCCCAGCAGGCTGCAACAAAGAGCACACACTGTGCAAGAAAACACAGCATTTCCTTCAAACCTCTGCTGGTGATAAATCACTCCTCTATCCACTCATCTGAGGATCTCTGAGCACTCGCTGTAGAGTGATTTAAACTCCAGCCTGTTTAAAGTCTCATGAGATTTATTAATAGATTAACAAAGTTTAAAACCATCCCAACAGGGATGGGTCTTGGTTTGCTGTTAGTAATGTTTTTAATTATAATGATGTGAAATCATTTAGGAAAGACGCTACAGGTGGAAATCAGAGTTGTTGATTATTTGGATCGTTAAGATACAAAACGCAACAGAAATGTTTCACCATTTCACCACATTATCTGAACCTTCTGAGAAGGCCTTAAGCTCCACCCACTTCACAGTCACTTCATGTAATATATCACTGAAACGCTTGTTATGTGTCATTATGATGATGATATACATGTCAGTTATCCTTGATAAACCTTATAACCCATTTATAAACCCTTTATAAACCTTATGACCTATACTATACTATATACTAACCAGAAGAAAAACACATTAAAGTGCAAAACCAGTTTCTCAAAATAATTTTCAGAACTAAAAGTCTCAGTTTCTAGATGATCTACATTCACAAACTTGTATATGTCCATTCCTTTCTCTAGGAAATTAGGATATGAAGGAGGAATTATTCAAATTACTTTGATACTAAAAGATGAAATAACAATCTTTTTTAAAAAAAAATTAAAATTTTATATAGCACATAGTGTTTAATTGATTATACACTAAAGAAATGAAATCATACATCAACATTATACACAGGAAATCTTCCATATTTAATCAGACGAAGCCTAATTTGCATTCATAAATGTCAGTTTAGGAAACCCTTCCAATACAAATAAAAATCAGCAAGCTGCTGGAAAAGATGAATTATGATCTGTTGTTTTAAATAACTGTAAACCTGTAGTAATTTTTTGTGTTAATCTGCAGTTTTCCTCACACTGTTATGATGACAGTTAACCCTTTTCATTAGTTTGCACTTGCTTAGTGATCAGTGTTAGAGACTCAACCCCCCGAGGGAATCTCCTGAGTGACGTTTAAAACCACAGCGACGTAATGACGTGCTTTATGAGTCTTAATGGAACGTTGTGAGAAGAAGAAGTGATGGTGAAACTGTGCAGTCAAGACACACGACTAAAATTCTTTCCCTGCACTTCTGCAGATTAATCTTTAACCTGGATTAAGATCTGTTAATCCGGTTTGCACCGTTACTTTAATCCCAGGATTAAATTATATGCAGAGATTTCGGTTTTGAATCTTGTAGCTGAGGAAATTACATTTCTGCAAAAAAACAAACATTTCTGCTATAAAAGGAAGTAAAACGTATTGTTAGGGATTGATCTCAGGAGTAGCTTTGTTACATGTTTAGAAGCTTGAATATAAATAAATATTAGATCAACAAATCCAGAAATGAAGCCATGTTAGAATAGACCTGGAAATGGATTCCCGGCTAATTCACGACAGGGATTTTTTTAATTAAATTAGGTCACTCGGTTCTGCTCGGACGCATTAAACCCGCTCGGATGTGTTAAACCCCGGGTTTGATTAAGCCCTCGTCCAATCAGGTGCCTCGTCTTTGAAGCGTTTGGTCAGCCCACAACGCTCGTGTGTGCCAGTCGAGACTAATGCATACTGTAAAAGCCGTACCGTCGTCTAAGTGGTAAAGTGATCCTGGGTTCTTGTCACCACTCTTTACACTAACAACCTGCACAAATGCAGCCGTTTCTTCAGACTAAAGAGAACCTCAGTGACTGGTTCTTATTATTTTCCACCCCTGTTGCTTTACAGAAGCTCGAGCTGGTCACCCTGCGCTGTGACGCACTAAACCATTAGACTCAACCTAACAGTTTGTAGTTTTATTTGTTTGAATATATATATATATATATATATATATATATATATATATATATATATATATATATATATATATATATATATATATATAATACAGTATACAGTATATAAAACCTCAGGTTAATTAAAACTCGTCTATGCATAAACTGTATGCCGAATGCATAAACTGTAGTGGGTCGATCGGCTGTAAATGAAATTCAGTGCCACATTTCTTTTTACGATTTATGATTCATGCTTTCAGATCATAACTTAAGAAGCTTCATAAACTCATGAGCACTGAATGTAAAGAAAATAATCTGAAAATAATCTGAATTGAACCAACACCGGCCAAACTTTAATGTTTTATTTATTTATTTGTTTGTTTGTTTGTTATTATAACTTAGCTTTTTAATAGCAAACAAAGTCACACAGGCATTATTTTGTTATTCTGTATTAAAGATGATATCATCTCCTTCTCCTTATCCATTCCGTGATCTCATGATCTTTCACCGCAGAATAATAAAAAGAATTCTTTTATTTATTTCATGTATTAAATTCATTTAATAATTGATTAGTGTTTAGTTCTGAAATACGACAACCACCTACCTTATAATAACGTCTTACCTGCACTAGGTTTTAAGGCTGTAGTTTAATCTAATGTGTAATGTTTTATCTAATTTTAATATTGTAAAAGATGCTGTATATAACATTCACAACTCAAACATAACGATCACATGAAACATAAAGGGTATTTTTTGTACTTTTGAACTAATTTTAGCTTTATGTTAGAAGAGGACAAGCCATAAAATCACTCTCTTTATACATTTATTTATATGACTGCTCTACAAACATACACATGGAGAGGATTAAAGTCAAGCATCTTTAACATAACACGGTACAAGAATGAACCCGGAAGATAAATACTACAACTACAGCTACAACAGCAATTTCAAAATGATTCACGCCTCATATTTTATCTTTTGATGCATCTTTTTGAAATAAACATGAACTTCCTGTCCTCACCTGTCCTTTACTGCTTTGATAATGGATTTATTTCACATTATGTGCTAGAAACTCCTAGCATCTTAAACAGTTTTATTTTTTTTAATGATTGACACTCAATAAAGAGCTACAAGACAGAACATCTTTCTCATTCGCTTCAGAGAGATTGGACTTCCTCCAAAAATTGATCTGAACCAGAGCTCCGAATTCACCCTCCATGTGCTGTAAGGAATTTGTGCATGTGGCTTTGGTACCCAGCTGGGTCAGTGTGCCACACAACTACACACAACTACACACAGGCCTCATGGCGTCCGACAAAAACCCTCTGACTCACGGCTGGAGAATGACGAACAAACCCCCAAGACGCTCTGCACTTTTCTTTTTATACTGTTTAGAAGTAACATTTCAGGTCAACCGTGTTTCCTGTGGAAGGAATGTTATTGTTGGGATTATGATTGTCCTGGAATTTTTTTGGGAATGTTGTTAAGAGGATTGATCAGACGTCCAATCAGACCCATGTTTGGTTGTGGAATCAATATTTAGTCTGAAGTCAAGATTAATTCTGCGCTACATAACACACTGAGTTAGAACTGCTAAACTGTAACGTTAATTAAAAGCAACAACCCTAAAAAAAAGAAAAGATTTTAGGATTAAAAACCTGGATATTTGTAATTTAAATAAGATTTAAAAACGTGTTACATTTAAAAGGTTAAAAATAAATATATATATATATTTTTTAAAAATTAATGAATTCATGTATTTATTTGTAACAGTTGCTTTTTGTCTCATTTTAAAAAATTGACAATTGCCTCAGGAGAGTTTGGTGAATCATCCATCTGATCTAGATTAATGAGAGTTCCTGGGTTTCTTCTAGCTTTTTTTTTTTTTTTTAATTATTGTGAAACTCGTTGTGGTTTGTGTGGTTTATTATACAGCATGTTATGGTAGGAGTCAGTAAATAGCCTTCACTTTCTCAGGCTACTTCTGATATTAAGCAGTGCAATCCATGGGATCCATCTACATTCTTAACACAATAATAACAATAATATTTACAAAAAGAACGCCCTGGAAACAGAGAAAACTTATTTACAGTGTTGGTGCGCGTTTTTATCGCGTTTAATCGCCTTCACGTTGTGTTTGTTGCAGTATTTATTTCATTATATCCATCTTTTATTCATTATATCCTTCGCCAATTTATTATTTACGTCCAATCGACACACTTCCACTGCAAAAAAAACAAAACTATATATATATATATAGACTAAAAGTGGCTCGACAATGCTAACCTTGCTTTCCTTTACAGGGTTCTGAGTCTAAAAATGTGCTTTCAGTTTGCCGGTTTGTCCTGAACGCTGTGCGTCTGATCGGTGACGCGCTCTTACAGACGCGTTCATAAAAAACCTGACTTTCTTTGTGAGGCCTGGCTTTTGCTGTAATCTCCCTCTTTTGTGCTTCCTAATTTAGTAAACCGGATATCTAATGCGCGTTAGCTGGCGCGTTTTATTATTATGGCGTTCCTTCTCTACCGCATTTTTTTTTTTTTTTTTTAAAAAAAAGGTCATATCTAGATCCCTTAAGGTTTGCTCTGTTGTCCCTCTGACCTTTAAGGGTTCTTCTGTTGTCCCTCTGTATGGAACCCTTGAGGATTCTCTGTACAGCTCTACAACAGAATGGGTCTCTAGCAGAAATTATTTACAAACTCGAAACATTTTAGGCCTAACTACACCAAGAACTCTTTTCCCTCCCTCAGTGTATCTAGACTTTTCAACAAAAAAAAGACACCTATTCATTTATCCTAAATATATATATATATATATATATATATATATATATATATATATATATATATATATATATATATATATATATGTTTAGATTGAAAGAATTAGGTTCGGCCCATTTTTCTTTTTTTCTGTTACTCCAAACCGCAAGAAAACGCAATTAAAGATGCGACTGCATTAGAATGTGAGACTTTTATTTATTTATTCCTCCTAAGCTAGTAAATGCACAGAATTGGCACCGATCGCAAGAAATGGTCTCTTTCTCACCCCCCTCCCCCTCCATCTTCCCTCATTTAAAAAAAATTGTTTAAAGCTTGTGTGTATGTAAGAATCCGACTTTTCTTAGGAACTCAGATTTGTTTGATTTTATTTTCAGAAGGCCAAACACGCGGTGTAATGTAGTCTAATGTGATCACGGCTGTTTACGTTTTCATCGTTTATAACTTCCGTCCCATTGGTCTGGAGGAAAAAAAAAAAAAAAAAAAGATTTGGCTTTAATATCATCTGTGCAACAGATCAGTAATAAATCTCCTGTATGTCAATAGTTACGTCATACAGTTACAGTAATTCTTTCACTGAGAAAAAGACTGACTGCTTTGTGAAAGCTTACTTTTATTATTATTATTATTATTATTATTATTATTATTATTATTATTATTATTATTATCGTTGTTGTTGTTGTTGTTATTATTATTATTATTATTATTATTATTATTATTAGTAGTAGTAGTAGTAGTAGTAGTTGTTATTGTTGTTGTTGTTGTTGTTGTGGGGCGTTTACTTTGTTGTTTTATTATTTTTAAAAACTGATACCAGTCAGCATATGCAAATATCTAACTTATTAAATATACGTGCATAAATTAAATTCTCATAAATTAATTTCTAAACTCTCAGCCCAAGTGTGTCAGCGTCACTAAAACAGAAAACAGCGACCGCACTGATTTAGTGCCTCTGCTTCATATTTGTGTCACTAATAAAAAGTAAAATGTGGAAATGAGTAAAATGTGGAAATGAGTTTTGCAATACTGCACTGTCAGGAGAAAAAAAAAAAAGAGTACTAAACTGTCATTTTACTGGTCACTGGTGTGGAAGTATGACGTGTACACCTTTTGTACCTTTAGTGTACCTTTAAATCGCCACTCTGGAAAATAATTATAGTCCATTTGTGCACCTTAAATCATAAACTTATATTATATACTACATGCATAATAAAGGCATAAAAGATACAGGTACCGACCCAGCAACAAGGAAAGGTACGCGTTAGTAGGCCTGCTTTTTTTGTTTGTTTGTTTACTGTTTACTTTAGCTAAAGCTGTTCATATGTTTTTTTTTTTTTTTAAATCAACAGGCAAAGTTTTGTTTGCATTCTGCTGTTTTAATATCTATGGGTATTTATTTATTTTTTTGCTGTTGATCATTTTTAGGAATTCTTTACGTAACAAGTGTCTAATAAAGTTTGCCTTACTTATAATTAATACTGTATAAACTGTACGGTTCCTTGTGGCTGGAAAAAGGTCATCTTAGTACCATTAGTGTGTGTGTGTTTTACAAGGTGCACGAGGTGTATCTATAATTATCATCACTATCACTATATTTAAAGTAAAGTAAAATATAGCCTGCTCAGGTAAAAGTTGCATACTAATGGCACAAAACATGCACCGCTGATGTCACCAAACTTCACCACAGCGTCAGTACGCTTTTCTATTTCTCAGACTGCAGCTACATAGTGTTTCTTTGTTTTGTTTTTTTGTTTATTGAAAACGCGTTGCATGAATGATCTTGCGTAACACCTCTGCATTGTGATCAATCTGGAACATTAACCTTGAGGCAGTTAGAAGGTCAAAGGAAAGAAGGTTGTGTGGTTTGCTAAATCCGATGCTTGAGGCTCTGCTACAGATGGAAAATGTTATTCCTGGAACAGCTCGATCAAATTCTGCGTATAAAAGCCCCAAAAAAAAACAAAACAAAAAAACGCGGATGTTTACTCCTTAATTCTTTGTTGGTTTAATTTTTTAATTTTAATTTATTTTTATTTGATTTCTTTTACAGATTTCCTTCTAGTTCTGTGTATAATAAATAAAGCATCGTAGTAGCACGTGTTCCTGTAAATGTGCTGTGTGTTGTCATGTCTGTATAATGATCCTCATTCATCACTGTCTGATTTACAGGCTGTAAATAAAATACGCCCCAAATTAAAGCTGACTTTATTGGGTTAAAAAAATAAAGCATTTTATCTCTAACATAACTTACGAGATACTTTCATTCGTATGAGACATTCGCTTTGAAATAATTAAAAAGCAAAGCAAAGGTGGTGCTTGTCCTGTTTTATGTTTACTTTTATTTAAATATAGTAGCCTAAATATTATTAACGCGACATGGTGATTAAGTTGGAGCTCGTGTGTAGCTCGCGACTTGAAAGCACTCTTTAATGTTAATCTGCACTTCCAGAGAAAAACACTGACGTTTCTTCTTGTTCTTGTTCTTGTTCTTCTTCTTCGTTTTTCGCTTTTAAGACCTTTACCTGCATTTCATCCTCTTGACGTCACTAATCCGCAAGTTGCTCGCACATGCTGGAGACTGATTTTCGGGATTTTTTTTGGGGTGAAATTTATAGCATCTTCCTGCTCTCAAGATGTCGCGTTTCGTTTTTATGAGTTCACATTCACTATAAACTCTCAGTTAGTTTAGTACGAACTTCTGCACTGTCGTTAGTCTGTTTTTGTTTTCTTTAAATTGTTCCACAATTCACTGATATTTAAGACATGCGCTCTGAAGTGTGTGTTGTGTTCGCTGTTAGAAGGAAAACAGCCTGCATCTATGTTCTTCTTTCCTGCCAGATGTTGTAGAGTCCATAACCTCTTTCCGTTATTGTCCTCAAGGGCAAGCAATACATTTTATGTCACTTAATAATAATAATAATAATAATAATAATAATAATAATAATAATAATAATAATAATAATAATGATGATGATGATGATGATGATGATGATGATGATGTCTGCGTATGCGTTAGTCTAAATCTGGTGCGTGTTTGTGTTAAAATTTAAATATTAATTAAATATTACTATATGGGGAAAA
Organism: Cranoglanis bouderius; assembly: GCA_023630585.1. NCBI lineage: Eukaryota > Metazoa > Chordata > Actinopteri > Siluriformes > Cranoglanididae > Cranoglanis > Cranoglanis bouderius. The sequence goes on from CM042567.1 coordinate 1,104,738, forward strand.
AAAAGAAAACTTCTTGAAGAGTGTTTGGCCTTCAGTGGGTTCTTGGTTCTTCAAAACGTCTAAAAATAGATGAATGTCCATTTGAAAACGCGTTAATTCAGTTATCCGATTCAGATCTGATGTACCGAGGATCGAAACGCAGCTTATCGCATTACAGTAAAAAGAAAAAGGAAAAAAGAAAATTGAATAAGCGTCAAATAAGGTTTGGTAGCTGATTGTAGACTAATTGTGTTAGTGGGATTGTTTTATTCTTCTAATTAAGTCGTGAAGTTGGTTTTGTAAATATATTACATAGCCTACAAAAAGCCACAACCGGTTGTTATTATTGAATGTGATGATCAATATTAGCCTTCTTTATTATTTTTCCCCCCTTGTCATCCTTTTGACTTAGGATCATCTGCATGCTCTGTTTTCATCAGAGCACTTTAAAAATATAAATATATAGTGTAGAAATGTTGTAGTCATGGATGTAGCCGGTATCTGTGCTAACCTTTTCTTCTTCTTTATAATAAATGGATTGGAAAGGAAAGATTAAAATCAGACGCTTTTAAACTGACCGTAACAGGAGATGAGTCCTCCGTTGGCGGTGCTGTCCTGGTGCAGTTTGCTGCTTTCTGGTGGAGTCTTGCAAGAGGATCTGTGCATGAAGAGGTGGTATTTGTTAAAGGTGCCTTCTCCAGCGGTGCCATCCAGTGGCTGGCATTCCTGCTGGAACGGGCTCCGAGACTTCTCTCCGTACGCCTGAGCTTTACTGCTGCTGCTGGTGCTGTTGGTGCTGCTGCTGAGGAAAGTCGGGCTGTATTTGGTGTCGCTGCTGGTTGGGAATGTCCTGAACGGGTTGTTGGCTTGCTGATCCCTAGCCTGCGCCGCGGACGCGCTATAATACGAATCCATGGATGTCATGTCGCAGTATGAAACGCACGTCTCGGCGTTCATTCCTGAAAAAAAGCTACTGCGGCGTCGGCGGGGGGTGAAAGCAGACGGTTGTTTCTTTTTTTTTCCTCCTTCCTTTCTTTCTTTCTTTTGCTTAGACTAAAGGAAGCAGACCCTCTCAGCTTCTCTCTCTCTCTTTCTCTGCCTCTTCCTCATACGCACACACATACACACACACATACACACACACACAAACGCACACGCAAACTCAAACTCAGACTCACACACGCAGCTGGATTTGGTTACTAGATGTTTTCCAGCTTTAAAAAGCCCCCCTTAAGGTTTCGGTAGTAACAAAAAATGCGTCTTTCTTTTCGAGAAGATGCAACCCAGATCTCCTCCTCTGCTTCACGCTGCCCAAGCGCTCTCCGGACATATGGCAAGGTCTCTCTTCGGCTATTATGTAGATGAAATGAATGGGTGAGGTCAGACTTTTGCTGCTTAGAAGGGAAAAAAAAACGTTTTGTTGGAAATGTTTGGAGGGAGGATTTAACACATGACATTAATGTAATTAGAAGGTGAATATATAGCTCAGTGTGAAAGGAAGCGCACGCACACACACACACACACACACATAGTGCACAATTTTTTAAATGATTTAGACTTCTAAGTGTATTTATTTGTCTTGTCTAAGCACGAATAATCCTTTTTACCTTCAGATCAATCTTGTGTTTCATAATCTCCTTCTCTAAATGTGAGTGCACCAGATTTTGTGTGATTTTTATTTTTTTTTTATTATTTTTTTTTTTTAGAGCAGCATTCCCAAAGGAGCAATCACTCTACTCTGGTGAAACTTTGACGACGTTTAAACCTTCACCTTTTTAACAATCACTACACTGCTGGTGTCAAAACACACTTGACAAACGGCTCTGCTTTGGCGCGTAATGGCGCACGGTCCCTTCAACTTCACTGATTATGATTTCCCCTCCTCTTTCCTGCAATATTTAATTTCTTATTACAACCTTTCATCTTTTGTCAAGTCACCTCAAATCCAACAATAATATTTAGATAACCCTCTTTCGTGTTCACGCGTCTCCGACTTTTAATGAACACGGGATTACAGGGTAGACAAGTGACTTCATTTTCTTTTTTTCTTTTTTTTAAGTTAAAACATTAAACCATTTTTTTTGTTGCACTTATTAAAAAACAAACAAAAAAAAACAAACAAAAAAAAACTTCCCTAACCTTCATTCGCATAGACACGAATTTTAGACTATTTAATTAAATTTATTTCGGATTACAAACAGAGGCAATATTTTGCGCAAAATAAGATCTGCGCGCATATCATTATCTTATAGTATTTATTTGTTGATTTATTTCACCATCATGGTTATATGTTTAACCTATATAATATTTATCACTACACAATGTACGTTTTATATATTATTTATGTATTATTTATTTTTCAGGGACTACATACAGAACATTGTTAGAAAATAAAACAAATCTAAAACTCTTAAAGCTTCTCGGGTTGTTCCTATAAAAGTGTGTTTCACTATATTGCAAAGGGTTCCAGGTAGAACCTTACTGTTAAGCTAAGAACCCTTAATTATCCAGTGAACTAAAGTATAGTGTACGTCTTAGCAGTGTAAATGACTGTAATGCACCGGTATTGTAGCGCGTTAATCTCATGGAATCTTTCAGAACTTAAGTAGATACAGTTTGTAAAATAACATAGGCCTATATTAATTTTTTTAGCATGACGCAATACACGATATGGCACAACATACATCATAAAATGTACACAACTGATGAAGATATTGTAAGTTTTAAGCCTTTTTGTGCACGGCGCATCCAAGATGGCTGACATGCATGGGCGTGTATTTTCACACTGTAACCAAAATATCAGCCATAAATAAATTCCGAGGTCATTTCCAAACAGTATGGACTACCCCTGACTACGCTGTGTCCATGCACAACTGTGTTTTATTTAGAACTCTTGGCTGTAAGCTGCACATTTCTGTCTCATATTTAATGTCCATTTTAAACGGCTGTCACTCAAAAGGATCATTTCTTCCTCACCAATAAATACGGTCCAGTGATTAAACATGGATCTGTTATATGTGGATTAAAATTTAAAAAAAAAAAAATTGGATAATGTGCAAAAACGTCCATGATTTTAACTTCATCCAGAAAAAAACGCGGGTGTAAAAACACTTTATTCAATAAAGACCAGAAGTGAAATTATTACAGCCACAACCACAACCGCTGCTGAAATATAAACTGCGATATAATTACAAAAAGATTTTTTTCCTCCTCAAACACATTCCTGTCCAAGAAAATTGAACGTAATTGGCTGCAATCATGGAATATAACCGAACACTGTATTAAGTGCTGATTAATTTTCCAAACGACAGATTCCCGGTAATAAAAAATGTTACAGGCTTTTAATTTATTATTATTATTATTATTATTATTATTATTATTATTATTATTATTATTATTATTATTTTATATATCCTATATATATATACATATATATAATTGCACTCTGAATGATTTTGTGCTCATGGCTGTAGAAGCAGTGCAGCTGTAAGTGATGTGGACATTATCTGGAGGAATATCCGTGAGGGAAATAAGGGACATCATAAAACAGGCTTATCCAAAGCCGAGCCTCCTTATAAAATTAAATAGAGCACATTTCCTTCATGCGGCTGCAGTGAGTTCTCTCTCGAAATTCTTTAGCATCTATTAATTTTTTTTTTATTTTTTTAAGCGAACATTCTTTCCAGAAGGATGAAATTCTTGGCTGAATTAGAGTCGTTTAACAATGTCGCAATATCAGACTTGCAGCACTGATGTAATAATAATAATAATAATAATAATAATAATAATAATAATAATAATAATAATAATAATAATAATAATGAATCATACGTATTTACATTTTAAAATAAATTTTATAATGATGTCGCTTTTATACTATTATTATTATTATTATTATTATTATTATTATTATTATTATTATTATTATTATTATTCAGTGCTTCATCTGATATATTCATCTTAAATAAAAAATACCCCTTTTCTTCTTGGGTTTGGACACACACACACACACACACACACACACACACACACACACACACACACACACACACACACACATACTTTCTCGTCGTGTAGTGCACTCGTGTAATGTATTAGATTATTTTGACCCCGAGGCAAAGTGTAATTAGATTAAAGTCCGGTTCAGGATTGGGGGATTGGAGAGTCTGAAATAGTGTTTGTTTGCCCGTATGGTCAGTGTGTATCTGTGTTTAATACATACACTGTGTGTTATTATTGTATTGACAGCTTGACAGGGCTATACATATACAATATATACAATATATATACAATATATACAGCACTAGCTCAGATATAATATAATGCTAGCTCATATTATGGCAGTATTGACAGTAACTAAACAAAATCAATCAATCAGAACCTGATATTTTATTTATATTAGCTTACTATGTGATTGAATAGACCTGAATTGATATCCGAATTAAATTATGCATACACTCTGAGAAATAAAAGTACCAAAAAAAAGTACCTTATTGCTGTAAAAAAGCTCATTCGAGGTAGTGTAGTGTAGTGTAGAGATAGTACTGTCACATCATGTGATCACGTGAAAAAAGAAATAAATTAATAAATAAATCACGTGTAAAGATAAATGGGTCTTGTTTAAAAAAAAATTAAATAAATAAAAAAATCACGTTAAAAAAGAACATGTGGAAAATCAATAAAACATTAAAAAAATGGCAAAAGTTAATGAATCAGGTGTGAAATCAGTTTTCTGGATATGGGTGTCTACCTTAATGTAAAAAAAAAAAAAAATATGTGAAAAAAATTAATTATGTAAAAATCACGTGAAGAGAAAAATCAATGAATCATACAAGTTTTAAATGTCAGGTTTATTTGTCATGTGCACAAAATGTCTGAGAATATATAATGAAATGCTTGTTGTGAGGCTCAGGTACTCTACAGCTGTGCAATACAAAAAAAAATATATTATATATGTATATATATATGCATCAGAAGATAAAAGGGAAGAGAGAGAAAAAGGGGAAAGAGATTATTTACAAATACAGTATATATACAACTAATATTTAGCACGTGTATATACTGGTGTATATGATGTGTGTTCCTAGATCACATAGTATACAAAAATCACACGTGAAAAACAAATCGTGTAAAAAAAAAAAAAAAAAAATCACGTTAAAATAAACACAAAAGTTCATAAGTGAAAATGTTTCAACCATAAAGTGTAAATTTCACACATGAGTCATTTGGCTTTTCACGTGAAAATCGTGATGCTCTTTCAGTGAAAAAAAAATCACGTGAAAAT
>CM042567.1:1112500-1125000 GCA_023630585.1 Cranoglanis bouderius
TTACGTTTCTGTCTATTGAAAGCGTATTAAAGCATCCGTCTTCTGGCAAGCCGTTGTACGCTTCCTTCCCCCCCTCGAGCACACGCCCACCTGTCTTTAATAACGCTCAAAGTTTACTGAGCATGGCACTTTAATGATCCAAAAATATATATGTGGCAAAATCATATTTGTTGTTGTGTTATAACAGCATTTTTATTGAAAAATAACGCCTGACTGTGACTTTTTGTTTTTTTTTTAAATTTGGGGTCTTTGACGTCTGGTCCAAATCACTGCAATCAAATATAAATCATTGTAAATAAAATAGTTTGTTATTGTTATTGCTTTTGGTATCTCCATGAGAAAAATCAGCCTTGGTTGTATAGTGTTTATATCACTATATATATAATAGTGTATAGTGTTTATATCACTATATATATATATATATATATATATATATATATATATATATATATATATATATATATATATATATATATATATATATATATATAATAGTGTATAGTGTTTATATCACTAAATATATAATATTTTGACATTGTGTGAAATTATTTCATTCATGTGGACTTTATTCATGATTATCATCAGGATCTGGAGAGCAAATCATGCTATTTTTATTTGTAACAAATTGTTTCAAATCATTGAATGTGTGATTTCACTGGTAGCTCTTAAATGAAATTATTATTATTATTAATAATTAAATGAATAATTCATCAGGTTTAACATGGTCCTGCTGTTATTATATTTGTAAAGGAAAAAAGTTTCCTCTTCTATTTCCCCCCTAATCTACAGCTGATTTCTGATTAACTGCATCTGTTGCTTGCTTTCAGTTTATAAAGCTGCAAGTGTGTGACAGAAATTTTCATTCCACATCATTACCCACACAGCTTTACTGTATAATCACATAATAAAAATGTAGTGCTCTCAGTAGTATGAAATCAGTGTTGTTCTGTATAAATGTATTTCAGTGTATCGGATTCAAATCATTTGTAGTTTAGGTGCTGCAACACCGACAGTACTCAAGGAGAGAATGTAACTTCATTTTATTCTTAGCTAAGCAAATGCAGTGATTCATTACTACTTCCTTACACCCCATGCACTACTGAAAAGAGGCAATAGATTGTGTAAATGGGAAAAAGAAATGGAAAGTAGAAAAAGGGAAATAGAAAAGTAACAAATAGAAAAGGAAACAGAAATAAAATGAAAAATATAAATGAAAATGTAAATGGGAAAAGGAAATAGGAAATGGGATATGGGAAATGGAAAATGGAAAGTGGAAAATGGGAATGGAAAATGGGAATGGAAAAGGAAATGGAAATGGAAAAGGAAATGGAAAATGGAAAAGGAAATGGGAAATGGGAAAGGAAATGGGAAATGTAAAATGGGAGAGGAAATGGGAAATGGGAAAGGAAATGGAAATGGAAATGGAAATGGAAATGGAAAATGGAAAATGGGAAAGGAAATGGAAATGGAACAGGAAATAGAAATGAACAAAGGAAATGGAAAATGGAAAAGGAAATGGGAAAGGAAATGGAATATGGAAATAGAAAGTGTGAAAAGGAAATGGAAAAAGAAAGAGGAAAAAGAAAAGCAACATGGTAATGGACAAAGGAAATGGGAAATGGGAAATAGGAAATGGAAAAGGAAAAGGAAATGGAATATGGAAATGGAACATGGAAATGGAAAATGGAAAAGGAAAAAGAAATGGACAAAGGAAATGGGAAATGGAAAGGGAAAAGGGAACACGGAAAAGGAAATATAAATGGGAAATGGAAATGGAAAATTTTATGGGTATACGTGTACATGTTGACATGCAAATGTGTGACAAAATGATGCAAAGAGAAAGAAAATGTAAACAGTTTCATGAATACAGTGTGAGGTTGTGATCTGGCCATATAAAGTCTATTAATTCACAACACCCGCATCTCTCTTGACCCTAAAAGACGGAGGTGATGTGCTGTGTGGTTCACAAGACGATTTTAAGCTCGTGTTTGTTTCCTCGTCTGGATCAATGGATGTCATTGTGAACCCCTGTGACTGTCCAGAACTCTTCCTCTGCTCAGGCTGTGACCTTTAATCACAACGTCTGTCAGTGAAGCGGCTCCTTCTAGCAAATTTAGGCTCGACTATTTGTGTTTTGCCAAAACAACATTCACGGATCCGGAACGGGCAGCAGGATGGCCGTCACCATGTAACAAACGGTCGGCTATTTAATCTCCGGGCCCCAGTGGCGAAGCCTGCGGGTTTCTATCTTTTGAAAACTTTAATTTAGCGTAACCCAAGAGGCACAATCGGATCTGTTGTTGGCTTGTGGTCATGTTCGGAAAAATAAGGAAGACAAACAGCACACTTCCGTGTCACGAACGCGTCGCTTTACGCTTGATTAAAATGTGACCTTTTTGATATACACTCATTTTAACATCTCCCATTTTAACAGCGTGCACTGAGGCGCTGGAGGGACGGCCCGCGGCAGAACCCTGCTCTCCATCAGCGCTCGACATGCTTAACATCACACACAGCTCCTCATGGCCTGTGAGCAACACTTCCCTGGAAATAAACAGCAGTAATTACCCTTCAAACAAACTCCAGGTCCATTAGAATACTGGGATGAAGCGCAGGCCCTGCTGCGTCCTGGCTCGCAGCTCTGTGCCCACGCCTGCGCCTGAAACACACACCACTCATTCAGGCTTCATGTTAAACTGCAGGTTTGATCTCATTTCAGCACTGTGATTATTTGGAGTGGCTCCGATGGCGTGCGCGGTACTGCGGCCATGTTGTGCAATAACTGTTTGCTCACGTCAGTGTGTGCGTGCCTGTGTGTGTGTGTGTGTGTGTGTGTGTGTCACTCCTCCACGTTTGTTTACAAGACAATTAGACCCCTTCCAGAGCTTATTTAAGGTCAGTTGACGAGGCAATCAAAATGTTTGCAGGGCCGCCGTGTAATTTGGAGTCTAATTGTGCAATTTCTGCTGGTTTTCACAGTTCACACCCACAGTCTACACATGGATGTGAGTATTTTTGTGTGTTTGTATGATATTCTGTGATCTATATTTATATCAAAGTGATGTTATGTTTTACCCAACGCCAAACTGTATTGTGTTTTTATAAAAATGCATCACGGTTAATTTTCATGATTTTAATCCTTCATTAATCATCTATGTCGAATAACTAAGGAATAAAACATTTTGTGTGTGTGTGTGTGTGTGTGTGTGTGTGTGTGTGTGTGTGTGTGTGTGTGTGTGTGGTGCTTTTTTGGGATAGGAAAATAATCCACAGTTGGATGGTGTGATGAACAGAGTTACTGTGACCTTCCTGAAGTTGTTTATTTTCCTACAACAGCACGACCCAAAGTGTTGTATTCCTCTTGTAGAATCTTCCAGGACTTCTTCTGCATCCAAGCCTTGGTGGAATTTGAGGTATGCTTGGGATCATTATCCTGTTGGAAGGTCCAATGATGCCCAAGCTTCAGCTTCCTCACAGACGGCATGATGTTTTCTCCTAGGATTTCCTGATACTTCAATGAATCCATCTTGCCTTCCACACGCTGCAGGTTTCCAGTGCCAGAGGATGCAATGCAGCCCCAGAGCATCACCGATCCACCACCATGCTTGACTGTGGACAGAGTGTTCTTTCTTCATTCTTCTTTCTCCCAACATACCACTGATCCATCGTGCCGAAAAGTTCCACAGAACAGAATCCCAAAACTTCTGTGGCTTATTTATATGATTTTGAGATGACTTCTCTTGTGCTTTTGGGTCAGTAGTGGTGAACGTCTTGGAGTTCTGGCATGGAAACCTTCTGCATTTAGTACGCGCCATACTGTGCTCACTGAAACCTCAGTGCCTGTTGCCACCAAGTCTTGCTGCAGGTCTTTTGCAGTCACTCGAGGGTTTTTCACAACCTGCCTTCTCAGAAATCTGGTACAGCTTTACCTCTGGAGACTCCTTCCATAAATGTTAAACAAACGTCTCCTTATAGAAAAGTTCTGCATATCATTGATGACACAGTTTTTGGAGCGTCCCTGTGAACGAGCTGTTTATATACAGTATAAACGATAAAATATTAGAACGAGCACATTAATGTATATAAACCTGCGATTTGCAGCTGCGCTACTGTCAGAGCCGCTGTTACAGACGATTAATCAACACCTTCTGGCCAACTCAACAGCGTTAGTAAGCTAGCAAACCTTAGGCGGCGTCATTATGAAATAATTTGCACCGCAGACACGATTGGTCTGATGTGCACGTTTATTTTGTGACGTCACTAACTGAGCTCATGCATAGCCACACCCACAAATCATTTTATTTACAGTGATATAGAGAATATAGAGAAGTTTCTGTTTTAAATGATTATCTGGCTACAAAAACAACAAAATCTATATAATCAGAATCAAGTTGAGCATGGAGAAGGACGAGGTCGTAGCAGCAAATTTCGTGTGAGATCAGAAAGTTATTGCGTTCACGTGACTCTGGTACCCAGATGGTGGGTTTGTGAGTTTCTGTGATCCTGACTGTGTGAAGCCTCACACACACACACACACATCTGAGTTGTTTATTCCGCTCTGCTCTGAGTGTGTGGTTGTGGTGTTGGTGGTTCACTGCCTGGTGTCCTGACTTGTTTGTTCAGATCCGGACCTCGGCTTTGACCCCGTGACTGCCTGAGCGGACGTGCTGAGTGTCTTTCTGAAGAAGAGCTGGGTGAGAATGAACCTCTTGAAACGCTTCAGATTATTCCGCATCTCCGAAATTGGTTTCACATGAGGGACGACTTGCGTCAGCAGATTTTCTGATCGAATTAAACGGAGAAAGAGGACGAAAGAGCCAGCGGTTGTACTGATCTCTAATTTAATAAACAGAACCCGAAAGAAGGGAGAGGATAAAAAGGATCATCAGTGCCCCTTTTGTTCATGGCTGTCCTTATGCACAGATACGCTTTAACGCCCAGGAACAGAAACAGATCAGTCTGCACAACCAACACACTGCTCACCATTTCATCCAATATCAAAATGATCCCCGTGTTCTGTCTTCATCAGAAACGTTCTGAGCAAAAAGAGGTGTCCGATGCGTATCGTGTTTCATCTGCTGAATGAAAACTTTCGAAAGAAATTCACTTCAAAGAAGCCTTTCGGAGATCTTGGTGAAATTCCAAACATGACACATTTTTACATTCTCTACAAAAGGAGATGAAGTGGAGATGATATTAGGATCTTAGGATCACTCAGTTTATCATTCACAGTTCTGATGTTACGAGTCTCCTCCTCGGAGTTTTGGATACGCAGAACTCATTGGTGGGCCTCGGCTTTGACTCAGAACCCCGTCCTCCTTAATCTGTAGATGAAAGTTTATTGGGATTTGTAAAAATGCGTCCCATATGTGACTTGTTTGGGAGTCTGGTGTTGATCTAAGGATTCCTCCTTTAGTGATATGATCAGTCGGGTGAATTTTCCCACTTCATCAGATTCAGAGCACACTCTCAGCCTGAGAGAGAGAGAGAGAGAGAGAGAGCGAGAGAGAGAGAGAGAGAGAGAAAGAGAGAGAGAGAGAGAGAGAGAGAGAGAGAGAGAGAGAGAGATGGATTAAGGAGCACTGATGGATCTTCTTTGGATCTGATTTTTTAACCCTGCATTCACACTAAAAACAACACGTCCTTTGAGTTTCTTGTAGTTTGTATCTTGTGGGTGTGGCCTGTCGTTTGATTACCAGATTAGCAAAGCAAGATAACTGTACTACCTACGATCTCTGCTACTTCCTTCCAAGCTTTATTTTTTCTTTATAATGTCTCTGTATACAGTATATTTAATGATAGGCCGTGTAGGAGAGGATAAGATCAAACCACGGTTAATAAGATTTTCTTCCATTTTTGACAGAACTGATTGCACTTAGGAGCTAAATTTAACCAGGGGAACCGAAGAAACGTCAGACCACAAGCGTCATAGGATCCGTCCGAGGAATCGTTCAAGCCAATCGTTTGGATTTGTTGCTTTAGATCGTCATACCTAATTTGCATAGAACTGAGAAGATGCATAGAACTTTCTCAGAAATCTGGTTGCAGCCGTCGATAGCTTCCTTTTTCTGCCTCGTACAGGTATTTCATGTATTTTCTGCCCCTAGCCAGTTCAGGTATTTCATGTGTTCCAGCTCAAGCACACCTGGTGCAACTAATGAAGCCCTTGAGGAGACAACACCTGTTTTGCATATTTGTGCTGTTGCGAGGGATTCTATTCAGGGGGTTGAATAATTTTGAGACTGGAGAAGTCATTATAAGTTGCATTTTCAGTTGAATTTGGGGAAACCACTTGAAGCATTCGTTGTGTTGAACTATTTCAATTGCTTTCGTTTGATTTGTTCATCGCAAACAGCTGAAAGTCTGTAAATTTTGACAATAAACCTGATTTGCAATGGGGGTCGAATAATTCTGATTGCAACTGTACCTAACTCTAATACTAAACAGCTACACACTGTGCTAAAGCGCAATACCTCCGTCTTCTAACAGTCCTGATCATGGCCGAGTCCGCCTTTTTTGATTCACGTCATCTTTCTGATTTATAGTCTTTCTAATCCTCATACGTAAATTAATTAATAACTCCTCAAACTTTAAGTAGCCCCCATTATTAATGTTGGGTTTTCTTTCCTGCTAGAATGACATCTGAAGTACACTCTTAAAAAGAAATGTACCAGAAATTGCCACAATAAATGGAATAATACATTTTTTTTTTAAAGGATCTTTTTATGTGACGGTAAAAATTACAGTGGGAATCGTTTTCCATTTTTGTTTTATGTGACACCAACAAAAACAGTCAGCAATCAAAAGGTTCTTTAGGAAACCAAAAAATGGTTCCCCTAGGCATTACTTTAAAGAACTGTCATTTTTCTGGCATGATTATTTTGCACAGACTGATGAAACTATCGCCCTGACAACTAAATCTAACACATTTTCATACAGTAAAACTATTCACTTTATTGTCACCGAAATATATCACATTTTCATGACCTCAGTGTTAATAACTCCATATAATAGAGTCATTTCGACACATCCTCACCTCCTAAATCCCAATATAACCCCTGAACAACATTTATACATTCTGCGAATTCTCCATGGTTGAGGTTTAAATGCTGCCCAAGTAAAAAAAACAAACAACAAACAAACAAAAAAACCGACCCAAACATCATGCTTCAGAGTCATAAAAATCTGACTGTGAAGGAATACAGCATCCTTTAAAAGCTTTCTCTCTGATAATGCTGTGCAAATGGGTTACAGATTGCAATTTCAATGGCAATGTATTCTGAATAAATTACACAAATGTCCAGCAATTTAGTTTTTTTCCCCCCTCTCTTTATTCTGCTGGGAAAATCCAGATGTGGAGGTTTTTTGGGTGCTGCGGTCGGCTCTGTTATGTTCGAGCGTGTGCGATTGTTAAGCAGCTTCTATGCTGCAGATTTTATTAGCCGACATGACACTTCTTTACTTTGTAAGTAACTGTATGATATCCAGCGTCAGAATTGGTTCATTTCTGCCGTGCACGAAACACTGACAGAAGTTTAATGAAGGAAAAGCAATGCAGTCTGGGTAGAAACTGGGGACAAGGTTTGGCAAAAAAAGAAGATGAAGAAGATTTCACTTTCATGGACCAAGGACGGCTAATTGGCGGCAGAAAGCCTTCAGTTTGAGAACGGTTCACGTGGTCGTCCCAGGCGTCCCAGCTCGTCTACGGTTTCTTTATAGCGTTGTTTGAGTCTTTCATGAAGCTGTCGTCTACTCAGTTTCACTTCTTTTTAATTTTAGATTCAGTCTGGGTTCATTATATTACATTATATACTGTAGAGTGCACTCTTCGAGGCAGGGGTCCTCGACCTGCGGACAACCCTGCAAAGTATTTCACTTGTAAAATTTCTGTAGTAGAGCAGATCAACTTTAAAAAGTTTTCAAGACAAAGTTTTCATTGGTTTAGTTTTCCAAACACAAACCTTATGTAGCAGATCCTCGCTTACAGCCAATCACGAGCATTTATGTAAATTATTTAGCTGAAGGCAGCTCATTAGACCAGAGACTAGCTAGAGGGCGGGCTCAGAAAGAGGACGGTTTTCACAGACTTTTGTAGATTTATGCTCTCTTGCCTGATTAGCAAACATACAACAAAAACAACATGACAGAGAAGTATGTGTTTATTCTCCTCGCGTGAAATTTGAACAAACGTCTCAAGAGTCTGTGGCACTAGTTAGAAGTGGTAACATGAAGAGAATAAAAGAAAACTCGGAGGAAAGCGCTGTTTGCCCTCTTCCGCATACATGAGCTCACAGATGCGTACGATTGGCTAGTGTCGCTGTGATTGACAGCGGACAGAGAGTATACACCTCCCTCACACCTAGAGAGCACGGCCAAATACGCTCCCTTGGCTCTCGGATGGCTTTGGCATCATCGGGATTCTAACTCGCGAGCTCCTGACGACAGAGCGAAAGCTTTTTTGTTGCGCCGCTCATCTGTTCTGCCTGTGATGCTAGTTAAAAGAGGTAACGTGAAACGCCAATACAAAACAAAACAGCCATTTTAAATTGTCTTATTTATATCCATAATCACTAATGGTTAAGCTAATGATGAATAAAAAGTAATTATCAGGCGTTTGTAAGCGAGGAATTTTATGCAGCTGGACTTTGACAATTTATAGTTGAATACCTCTGCTCTAAGGGAACTCTTAAAGATTCTATGTAGAACCCTAAAGCGGAGAGTTTAGCAATCAGAACGTGCCCCACGTAGAACCACTAACTATACAATAAACCCTTGAAGAACCTTCCAGGAACTCAATCTAAGTCATCACTCGGAGTAGAAACCGAGTTTCTTTCGATTTTCCACATAAAACCAAAAATGACAACTGAACCTGACTTGACAACTCGAATTTGTTCTAAATTACTCAAGGAGAATGTGGGAAATGGGTTTATTCTAATTCATTAAGGTCATCTTGAACGTTCAAACAATCCTCCTGAAAACGAATCTCCTGAAGTGGTGATTCATGCTGTTAGTGGTGATTTCACACTGCATTTAGAAATTCCTACATCAAATTTCCATTCTTTTGGCATTTAAACACAAGGCAATTAAACTACAAATATGAATAAACAACGACTTATTTATGAAAATAGATTTAATATAGATGGAAAATGGTCTTCTTTAGCATCTGTTCAATAAAATGAATTGAATTTCTTCAGGAAAAGATGAGATCTGATTGACCTGTATTGTAAAGCAAAGCGCTCGTCTTTTTTTTTTTTTTTTTTTTTTAAACCAGGCTGCCATATGGACACACTTATGAAGAGAATTAGTTACGAATCAAACCGACTTCTCTGGTCTTTTTATAACCATCGCTGATTAGAGCACCCAGAACTCCTGTCCTACACCTGTCTCTAAATCAGACTGAGTTTAATCAAGTCACGTTCATTTCCTTAGTATTGATTGTATAAAGTCGTGTGAGTAAATAGCGGATTAATTATTTCCCCTTCCATGTGACATTCATGTTGTCAATATATTGTGTTAAATATTTGTATTTGTATTTGTATTTGGTGGGACAAAAACATGATAAGATTCCCAGACGTGTTCTCCGAACATCTGCTCCATATGTAAGAAATAAAAACCTTCAGGGTGGTATGATGAAGCGGAGTTACTCTTACCACCCCAAAGCTGATTATTTTCCCATAACATAACATCCTCAAGTCTTTTATTTCTCTTATACCACAGCAAATTGCCAACAATTACATTTTTAAATTATTTTGTTATTTATAATGTTGTTGAACCTCCACAAAACAAGTTAGTTCCTGCTCTCACTTACGCTTTAAACAGTCGTTCCCTCACCAGCCTCTCTTTATTTCTCTCTCAAAGTTAAGAAGACAAAAAAAAACCTCATAGTTTGTCATCTTTTGTTATGAAGAAGTGTAAACAACTCTGGCCTGAAGATGTCGAAAAACTTCAAGTTACAGCTTTGACACTGGAGACTCCTTCCTTAAATGTTAAACAAACAAATACAGAAGTTTTTTAAATCCGTTTATTATCGGAGTCCCCGATTAGTGGAGCGTTCGCCGTACGAGTCCCTGTGAACGAGCTGTTACTATAGAAACGATAACGTATCAGAACGAGAGCATTCATGTATACAAACCTGTGACTTGCGGCTGCACTACTGTCAGAGCTGCTGTTATAGGAAATGAATCAACACCTTCTGACCAATCACAATCCAGAACTCGACAAAACTGGAACTTGGTTCTCAGACCCTTCACATTATATTTAACTATGTTAAATATATATGTAATGAATAAAAATTGTAATAATTGACAAATTGCTGTGGTATAAGAGGAATAAAACTTCAGAACGTGCTGTTATAGGAAAACAATCAACAATAATCAGGTGGTAACAGTGACTCTGCTACATGACCCCACCCTGTTGTTGATTATATTTCTATAACAGAACGACTCATCATGGTGTTGAGGTGAAATTCTGTATAAAACTTCAGGGAGGAATTGAACAGTGAGTCAAACCAAATTTTCATGGCTCATATGACCATCGACTGAGATTGGATTTCTCTTCAGGTCACGAACATGAATTTCCACAACTCTGATGTTCTTCTTCAGAAACCCAACCACTAGATGATCTGCTCCTTTCTCAGGCCAAGACAGGGTTTTCAGAGTAACACTCTGGGATGGGAGTCGTGTTGAGTTTGGCTCGGTCCAGCGTTGCTGACAATGGCCGCTCAATTTCACTCTATTTTCCTCTCACTCCAATTTTCTCCACTTTTCTTTCATACATGATGAATGTTTTAACTTTCTTTTGGGGCTTTCATGGTTTTTTCCCCATGCTGTACATTACACAACCCCCCAAAAAACCATTTCGAGACTCAGAAACTGAGTTATTCAGGCAAAAGATATCCAGAAACATGCAGATACATGCTGGAGAAAAGACTGTGTATGTATTTGTGTGTATGTGTGTGTGCAGGATCTTTAAGTGGTGTGTCATCATTGTGCTCCTGACCGTGTTTGTCGTGGCCGTGGTCTCACCCTTGTGAGTTTGTAAGAATCGTTGCTACCTCGATGTGGACTGGAACGTGAAAATTTCACAGTGGAACACCCGAGCGGAGTTATAGTCGTTCATTTTCTACGTACGTGACATTTTCCACAGAGCCACGATTTCAGCGACGGCACAACTGAGTTTTTTTTTTTTGCTCTATTGTACCTAAATGAGATATGGCACGGAAACGCAACGCATCCAAACAGTTGGCTCGAATAGATTTTATGCCCAATCCTATGCCGTGAGTGGGCCAACATTTCTTCAGATCCCCGCTCACAACTTTACTTCCCATTTAATGTTGACATTATGAAGAAAAATAAAACTTGGAAGGAAGTAGCAGAGATTGTTGGTGCCTCTGGTGAGTGTACTTTGCTAGTAGAGCTAGCTTGCTTTGCCTGTTTTCACACTGACTGGTGTGTTATTTAATTCGTGTAGCTGTATATAGCTACTACCGTTACTCGTCGGACAGGCCACGCCCACAAGAGACAAACTACAAGTGACACGAGCAACTTGTTGTCAGTACTTCTGCCAAACACAGCACTCAATTTATTTAAAAACAAATCAAATTCAGTAAAAGAAAGAACTGCGATGTCTCCGAGCTTTAAATCCTGTGCATTTCGAGTCGTTGTTAGTGAAGAAGTGTGTCGGGAGCAGTCTTCTCCCTGTCACTGTGTTATAGAGTGGATAAAAGCTTGGTGTGATCCTGCAGGTCAGACGCTGACCCTGTCACTGTTTTCACAGCCACTCGCTTAATCCTCAGCTCCTATCTGGGAGGTTTGCACCGAGCTGGACAGCAGATTGACTCGCTGTTACGTTTCTGCCACAGGCCTCAGTCTTCTCAGCAAGGTGCCCGCTGTCATCGCTGTGACCTCTGACCTGGTCACTGGACAACCCCAGGGATCCTGAGGGTCTTATGACGTGAGGTTTAAAGGTCAAGAGCCAGAGATGCGTGCCTGCACCTCATTGCGTGTGGAGTGTCCGATTTACACAGGCGTATATTAGTAGTAAATATATTATCGTTTCTATAGCAACAGCTCGTTCACAGGGACGTGAACGGCGGGCGTTTACTTAAATGTATTAAAAGGTTTATTTAACATCTCTGGAAGGAGTCTCCAGTGTCAGTGCTTTGTAACAGTCAGAGGTAAAGCTGTAACTTTTGCAGTTTCTCACAACTATTTATAGCTGCTATAAAGTAAGTGATAACAGGAACGAACCCGTTCACAGACGTTTCACAACATTAAATGGATAAAAAGTATAACATTTCATTCTCTAATACATTTAAAACACGATTCCTTTGCAGATTGCTGTGTTCTCTGTGCAACTAACATGAAAAATAGCAGGTTATCTACATTTTAAATGTCAAACAGTACACAATTCTGCGCATCTTCCGCTGCATTTCTGAATAAATACATTGTTAAATATGATCTTGTATAACGTCTGAGCGATCACGTGACGCACACACAGTC
>CM042567.1:1127500-1225000 GCA_023630585.1 Cranoglanis bouderius
TTTAGTTTTTAAATCTATACCTTGATATTAATAATGTCTTGAAGATTTCAGATAGGTAAGGAATAAAACACTGTAGCATGCTGTTATAGGAAAATAATCAACAACAGGGTGGTGTGATGAAGCCGAGCTATTGTTACCACCCTGAAGTGGATTATTTTCCTATAACAGCACGACCCCAAGTGTTTTATTACTCTCACACCACAGCAATTTGCCAAGCGTTCCAATTTTTCATTTATTATAGAACATATCATACTTTTTATCCGTTTTTGATTACATGTAATGTTATAGCAGCTATAAACAGTTGTTCCATCACTAGCCTCTCTTTTTTCTCTCTCTTGAAGTTTAAAAGTCCTGAAGATGTCAGAAAACGTAAAGTTACAGCTTTACCGCTGAATGTTACAAATCGCTGACACTGGAGACTCCTTCCATCAGTGTTAAATAAACATCTCCTCAACATATCAACACTTGCACACGATTGTTTTTAGTTGAACGTCTGTCGTACACGTCCTTGTGAATGAGCTGTTACTGTAGAAACCATAACGTATTAGAGCATGCGCATTAATGTACTGTATATAAACCTGTGATTTGCAGCTGCGCTACTGTCAGAGCTGCTGTTATTATTAGAAAATTAATCAACACCTTCTGACCAATCAGATTCCAGAACTCAACAGCACTGTGGTTTAACTACTGATATTAACCGTGTCACATCACATCAGGGTTGAGTTACTATATAAGATTACTGTTATATGTTAGCGCGAGCATCACAATCAACACTCTCTCTCGCAGTTGAGACAAGCTTTACAATGCTTTCAGGAAATTCATATTCCTTCATTCATAAGTATAAAAACCTGAAGCTTTATTATTCATCCAAGTTTTTCTCTGTCCGCTCTCTGTCCATTATCTGTGGGTTTATTATATAAACTTACCCAGGACAGCGGTCTCGCGTTTTTTTTTTTTTTTTTTGTGATTCAGATCTTTATATATTTTCTTAAACTATGTCCCAGAGGTCATGCAGTTCGACAGGCTGAGACACAAGCATAAGCTGAAGCGCGAGTGTAATGAAGTTCTCACGTCTGTGGTGATCAGTGTATCAGGTATTGCGACAGCACTGACCTCGGAGTTGAGGTCATTCCAGAGACGGGAAAGAAAGAAAGAAGGCCTGTCATATGCTTAATGTCTCGGAATGTCCTGTATCCGACTGGAAAAGAAGCTCTTTCAAATTCAGTCGCTAATCAGAGTCATGTTCCTTATTCAATTTAGGAGGACACTTAGATGGGAGATGTTGTCCTTTATTCACGGCTCACTCGTTTCCCACAGCTGAGATGAATGTATGCTTGGTGAAAGATTTCTTTCTACCGTACATCGATCGTCCATTTTTTTATCTGTTCAATTCTAGGCTTAGGATTAATCAACACATCCAGATTTGAATGATTTATTTATTAAAATCTTTTCAAATTCATTAAACAGTGCTAGGTGACTCTGCTTATTATTGTCTTGGTTTTTTTTTCCCACCTTCATTTTTGCAAGATCTAAAAACGTCCATCTGTAGGACTCGAGCCGAAGCGCACCACCCAGATAATGCAGGTAGTCAGAAGCAAGCCCAGGTCCGAACAAAGCTCTGTTCATGCAGTCAGCGAGGTGCAAGTGATTTCAATTACAGCCGAGAGCGATGTTTACCGGGTCTGAGGTCAAAGGGTCATCGGTGAGCCGGTCTCATCTTCAAAGTTACATGGAGAGCTCTGACTCGCGCTGCCTGCCCACTTCTGCTGGAGGAAACACTTTATTCATAACAACAGCTTTAGAGATAAAACTTACTTACAGTTTAAACCACAGCGCTGCTGAGTTCTGGATTGTGATTGGTCAGAAGGTGTTGATTCATTTTCTATAACAGCAGCTCTGACAGCAGTGCAGCTGCAAATCGCCGATATTAATGCACTCGTTCTAATACGTTATCGTTTCTATAGTAACAGCTCATTCACATGTAAACGTGTAAATATATAAGTAAACGTTTCATTTAACATTTATGGAAGGAGTCTCCGGTGTCAGCAATTTGTACCAGTTAGAGGTAAAGCTGTAACTTTTTAACTTTTCTGACATCTTCAGGACAGAGTTTACGCTTCTTTGTGGTTTGAACATGACAAGCTGCGTTTTTCTTCTTCTTGTAATTCCAAGAGAGATAAAAACAAGAGATGCGGCTATAATGTAAGTTCAAAAAATGGAATGAATTTTTATTCACTAGCAAATTGCTGTCGTATAAGAGGAATAAAACACAGTTATAAAATGTGCAGTTATAGGAAAATAATCAACTTTGAGGTGGCAACAGTGACTCTGCTTCATCACACCGCTACATCGGTGATTATTTCCCTGTAGCAGCACCACACACAGTGCTTTATTCCTTGTATACTGTATAATACAGACCGTCACATTTAATGTGTGTGTTGCATTTTCTGACCTTTGACCCCTGCAGCTCACAGGAACTCCAGATCCCACTTCCTCTTCTTGCCAAATGAAAATATGACAACATGTCTTAGGCATTTCCAGAACTCTGTCAACTAATTAATCGAATTAACATGGACCTTGCAACACAAGAAGCAAGAAAAATCGATTCGTTTTAGCACACATGCGCTTCCTCTGGAGAGGCGGAAGACGTGGTGCGGGTGGAGAGACGGGAGGAAGCTGGGGTGTGGGATTACTGTGCCTCGAGGCAGCGGGACTTCCTGTAAACAAAAGAGAGCAGTGTGGCGACGTGGAGCGCCCGTAGGCTGCAGTAGTGTTAGAATAACGGACTGTCAAGGATATCTACGTCTATATTGGGTGTATTACACATCATCTCTATATTATAGACTTTTTACCTTAATAGAAAATCGTATTCAGGGGTTAAATGAGGATTATGGAAGTGGAGGACATTCTGTTGCTTTCAAGATGCTAACTATGCGAGAATTAATTTGATTTCCTCTATAGAAACAAGTTCTTGCTATGATGGCTTTAGGACTGCAATTGCCACAAACAGTTTTGCACTCAAGTGAACAGTGGAGAAGTTCAGTAGAACAGACTTCATGTGAAAACTGTAATGAATTTTCCTGGTTACACAACTGCACTATTTGACCATGTAGCATTAGCACATTTATAGAAGGGATTTATTTATTTATTTATAATCGCACTATCCGGTGTCACCCAGATGAGGATGAGGTTCCCTTCTGAGTCTGGTTCCTCTCAAGGTTTCTTCCTCATATCGTCTCAGGGAGTTTTTCCTCACCACCGTCACCTCTGGCTGCTCATTGGGGATAAATTCATACATTTTAAGTCTATATCCTGCATTTATATATTTCTGTAAAGCTGCTTTGGGACAATGTTCATTGTTAAAAGCGCTATACAAATAAAAACTTTTCTGTCCTAAGGGTCTAATTAAACAGTTAACTGGCATCAGGACATGGAAATAATTCCTTGAGTAGCACTTTATTTTAAGGAACACATACAGGTGCATCTCAAAAAATTAGAATATCTTGGAAAAGTACATTTTTTTTCCCGTAATTTAATTCAAAAAGTGGAACTTTCATATTTTCTAGATTCATTAAACATAAAGTGAAATATTTCAAGCCTTTTTTTGTTTTAATGTTGATGATTACGGCTCACAGCGCATGGAAATCAAAAATCCAGTATCTCAAAATATTAGAATAAAGAATTTATAATACAGAAATGTCGACCTTCTGAAAAGTACGTTAATTTATGCACTCAATACTCGGGCGGGGCTCCTTTTGCAAGAATTACTGCATCGATGTGGCGTGGCATGGAGGCGATCAGCCTGTGGCACTGCTGAGGTGTTATGGAAGCCCAGGTTGCTTTGATAGCGGCCTTCGGCTCGTCTGTATCGTCGGGTCTGGTGTCTCTCATCTTCCTCTCGACAGGATTCAGGTCAGGTGAGTCGGCTGGCCGATCAAGCACAGTAACACCATGGTCAGCAAACCAGTTACTAGTAGTTTTGGCTCTGTGGGAGGTGTCAAGTCCTGCTGGAAAAGGAAATCAGCATCTCCATAAAGCTTGTCAGCAGATGGAAGCATGAAGAGCTTTAAAATCTCCTGGTAGACGCTGCATCGACTCTCGACTCGAGAAAACCCAGTGGACCAACACCAGCAGATGACATGGCACCCCAAATCATCACTGACTGTGGAAACTTCACACTGGACTTCAAGCAACTTGGATTCTGTGCTCTCCACTCTTCCTCCAGACTCTGGGACCTTGATTTCCAAACGAAATGCAACATTTACTTTCATCTGAAAAGAGGACTTTGGACCACTGAGTGACGGGGTTCTGAGTAAAAAGGTGTTTTGAGTTAATTAGCTGATTAGAGTCTTCTCAGGTCCACATTGCTGTATTATAAATTCTTTATTCTAATATTTTTGAGATACTGGATTTTTCCAGTATCTCATTTCCTTGAGCTGTAAACTGTAATCATCAAGATTAAAACAAACAAAGGCTTGAAATATTTCACTGTATGTGTAATGAATGTAGAATATATGAAAGTTCCACTTTTTGAATTAAATTACGGAAAAGAAATGAACTTTTCCACGACATTCTAATTATTTGAGATGCACCTTATGGGGATAATGAAGGTCTTGTTCTTTGTTCAATGAAGCCGTTTATTCAATATCAATTAAAGTGTATCTACGTATAAACACTTGTATGAGATGAGAAACAGGACAGTGTTTATGATTACAGCAGCAGCTTTTAGATACAAATCTACAGAATGTCCAGGTGATATCACTGGCATCATCAGTTTAAAGTTTAAAGACACCAAGTTCCATTATCCCAGTAAATAGCAATAAAAGTTGCGATTGTGAATTATACTTACGAGCTTGTAAATTAGCTTAAAAGATGTTAATCATCTCTATATGCGAGGGCGGGTCAAATGTAAACTTTAAAAGTGAGACACAAATTCGAATAGAATTTTTTTTTTTCTTGAGAAATCTGGACACTCAAATGGAGGTTATGTAGGACAAATTAGGCACTTTTTTGACACCTATTTGCACTAAACAATGCAAAATTTAAATATTTTATGTTCATTTGCCGTACCCTTGTATATATCATCACTGGTAAAATGACCAAACAAGATCTAATAACTAAAAATCTGTTGTATTTAGCTTGAAACAAGCTACAAAACATCCCACAATGCATCATGATTTACTGTAAATCTGTAATATTGGACATTGTTTTTGCTCTCAAATTCTTTACAGGGACACACCAGTGTCTTCTGGCCATGTGCCGATCAGGACTTGTGACTTGTGCTCGAAAGTAACGACCGTAACCCGTTCGAAGGACAAAGGCCTCACTCAGCCAGTGTGCTTTACTGTTTTATTTTCTGCTTTATATCCATGTGCTCTGGTTTTCTAACGCTAACTCGATTACTGCTAATCACTCAATTCGAATCACATGCACCCAGCGAGTAAATAAGGCCGTCAGATACGCAGACGGAAAGCTATGCTGTTTTTTCTCCTTCTCGAGCATTTTTGTAGAAGAGTGCAAACAAGAAGAATTTCGGCTTGTTGTCCCATATATAGCAACTGCATTGTTAGTGCTTGGCCATGTATAGCCTTTTAGTTTAGCGGGTTTTTTTTTTGCTATAAAATGGTCTGCTGCTCCTTTTACCTGCTGAGACTGAAAGACACACTTTCTCCAGACCATAAACTCGGTAGAATCTAAATTTGTACTGGACGTATTTGTTTCAAATGGCCTTTAAGGAGCTGGAATTTCACACCAAAAACAATTATCCTGTGCCTCTTAATGGACCGGTTTTTTGTTGTTGTTTTTTTTTTATAGCTCGCAGTTTGGTTTTAGAGCCGTTGTTTGACTCGTCAGGATGTCGGCCTGCTCACTGACGTTCTACCGGTTCCCATGTGCTAAGTCATTTAGGCTCAAGAAAAAAATTAACAGTCTTAAGAGGGCTTTCATACCTGTAAATCCGTTTGCTGAGTCAGAATCAGAGTGAAATTGATTCTTTTGAGTCATTTGATTTGGTTTGTTTTCTCAGTGTACATAATTAAACAAACCAAAAAGTGTGTGTTAGGGCTGGAAATGTTCTCGTACGACTCATTAATTCATTGGTCAGAAATATTGTGATGGAAAAAGTAAAACCAAACTTTACCTAGAGATCACAAAAAAAAAAAAAAAACTTTACCTAGAAATCACAAAAATCACCCAAGCACGGAGCCGGTGCTAAATAAATAACGGCTTTATTTTTTGTGTCACATCAATCGTTTATTTCTCCATATCTCCAGAACACATGACATTTCTGCAGTGCTTCAGCTCTGTGCTTTGCAGAAACATCTAAAAAAACTGAAACACACGGCATGTTTGATTCACTTCCTGCAGCCGAGTCGATTCACTTTCTCAACGGAGTTCACATTGAAAGCGGATCGAGACCACCTCTCTCGGACCCGAGTGCTGTGTTCTCACCTGCCATGAAGAACCGCACCGAGGCCGGAGAACACCAAACGGACAATATGTGCTGCCTCAGAATTCCCTCAGCTTTGAAGCAGAAATTCGCTGGGGGGTGAAAGAGTCAGAGAAAAGGAAATGAGGTCTGACATGTTGACTCAGGTTAAAAATCCCCTTGGACCCTCAATGGACAGCTATTAAAGTTTAATTGCTTGCCTCTCTAGGTTCTCGGTTCTCTCCTGGTTCTGCTGGGATATACAGTCATCGAGACTCGAATGTGTTATGGAGGTACGTCTATAACACCTGTCAGTAAAAGCTGGAACAGTTTGGCTTGGAGCTCTTGGATAAAAAGAGGAACAATTATCAGTAACAAGCATTGAGTTGGTAAAGGATGACAGCAACTTAACAGTTTCCATTCTTTACCCAACTTCCCGCTTGGTTTTAGTGGGAAAAAAAACAAAAAACGAGAGTGTCTGAGCTATGTTATGGATCCATTTGCATAATTCACTTTGATGGCTAGATATTAGGCCTCCGTCTTTACTCACATTTGTAGCTGAAGATTACAAAGGAACTATTTGCAGCGCCGTGCAGACTACCAGGAGGAGACTATCAAAGGAAGGGAGCGAGGCTTTCAAGTCAGGACACTTCGATTGTGTTACAGATTGGTTCCAGGTGAGGCAGCTTTGGGAGGCTCAGCCAGAGGAAAATTGCCCTCCGTGAAGTGCCGGGCGAGAGGGAGCGAGGCTTCACGGTTGGGATGGTATTCCGGAATTCCTAAACTACTCACGTTTGGAAGGGATTTGAAGGGCTGAAGGCCGGGCCTCTGAATTCTTGTTGTGGTGATCGCCTACATATTAAAAGCTAAGTGAACTGAGGTGGAGTCGTCTCTTCCAGCTTGGTTTAACAGCCTGTGATTTCTCCTCCGGAGTGATTTTGAACATATTTTCCAGCTCCGTCTTTTCCCCGTGTTAAAAGGATCTATCATTCTGTGTGCAGATGTGGGTTTGTCCCAGTTTTCCAACCCCCCCCCCCCCCCCCTTGCCCCCCCCTTCTGTCTCAGGATCTTCCAACATCACAGTCATCCCAATCCAGAAAATGTTAGTTCACAGTTTCTCATCACTTCCTTGTGTCAGGTGTGACATATTACTGAGACAGGAAATCAGAGGCCTTTTACATTTATTATAAAAAACATGTTTTTTAAAATCAAGGTTTAATAGTTTTGTGTGCAGAAAGTTAGCACACCCCACCTCAAAATGACGACATTGACAATACACTTAATGCAAGTTCAGTTTTACAGATGTTTACACGTTTATATCATTTCTATAGTAACAGCTTATTCACATGGACGCTTCACGTCAACGGACTAAAAAACGCGTGTGTGATTGCTGATATGGCCAAGCATTCTTTAAGGAGATGTTTATTTAACATTAATGGAAGGAGTCTCCAGTGTCGGCAAAGCTGTAACTTTAAGTTTTACGACATCTTCAGGACAGAGGAGTTTACGCTTTGTGATTTCTCGGTAACATGCGTAACAAGCTACGTTTTTTTTGTGTCCTAGTAACTTCAAGAGAGAGAATAAAAAGAGACCGGTGAAGGAACGACTGTTTATAGCTGCTATAACGTAAGTGACAGCTTGTTTCATCGAACATTATACAGTTGTGCTCATAAATTTACATACCCCCTGCGGAATCTGTAAAATGTTAATAATTAAAAAAAAGAGAGATAATAAAAATTGCATTTTGTTTTTATTTAGTCCTGCCCTGAATAAACTATTTCACATAACAGATGTTTACATACTGTATAGTCCACAAGACACAATAATAACTGAATTTACATTTACATTTAAATGAACCGAAAGTTGACACATGCTTGATTCTTTACACTGTGTGTTGTTGCCTGGATGATCAACGACTGCTTTTATGTTTTGTGATGTTGTTCACGAGTCCCTTGTTTGTCCTGAGCAGTTAAACCGCCCAATGTTCTTCAGAAAAATCCTCCAGGTCCTGCACATTCTTTA
The DNA here is from genome assembly GCA_023630585.1 of Cranoglanis bouderius. NCBI lineage: Eukaryota > Metazoa > Chordata > Actinopteri > Siluriformes > Cranoglanididae > Cranoglanis > Cranoglanis bouderius. The sequence goes on from CM042567.1 coordinate 1,135,950, forward strand.
CTTTTCCAGCATCTTCTGCATATTTGACTCCTTTCCAGCAGTGGACTATATGATGTTCAGATCCATCTTTTCACACTGAGGACAACTGAGGGATTTGTACACGACTGTTACAAAAGGTGCAAACATTCACTGACGCTCAGGAAGGCAACACGATACATTAAGAGCCGGGGGGTGGGGGGGTGGGGGGGGGGGGTAAACTTTTGAACTGGATGATCGGTGTAAACTGTTATGATTTTGTCTTCTGGGAAACATGTAAATATCTTATGTAGCTTATGAAGGGCAGTACTAAATGAAAAAAAAAAACAACAACAACAAGATCTTTAAACAAAATAATAACAGTTTATCAAAAATTTGTAACTGTTGGCAAATTGCTGTGGTATAAAAGGAATAAAACACTTTGGAACATGCTTTCAAACAGGGATGCAAAAAAAAAAAAGCAAAGCTCTACTCAAATGAAGGCATCTTTTAAAGAGTAAATTTGATTTGGGGTTCCTTTAGCATTACTATATTTAAAAAAAACCAAAAAACAAAATCACACTGCATTCATTATCAAGCCAAAGCAGGAAGGTTTTATTGAATCTTGGCACCGATGATCTCAGGTCAGTTATTGACGTGGGAAAAATTGAACTTTGTAATGGTTTCCTGATTGTCTTCTGATTAAGTTTACACTGAGAGGAAAGATTGTTTTGAACATCGGCGAAGGCCGCTGCAACGGCATGCCAGAGAGGATCGGCAGTGCCGAGTGCAAAACTGCGATCCCTCCGGCCTCGGCAGAGGCCACACAGAGCAAATAAGCTGTTATTCCACTGTTGTTTGGAAGGATAGGGGAAGGATTGGGTCTGTAATGAAAAGAAAACATAGGCGATGTTCCCATGACGGATTTGGGAAAGAGATTGGAAATGGGCCACACGGCTGGTGCTGGGTTCACACCTCTGGTCTCAGAGCGCTCTCTCTCTCTCTCTCTCTCTCTCTCTCTCTCTCTCTTGCTCTCTCTCTCTCTCACTCTTTCTCTCCCAGAAATCCTCGCCAACTGACTCACCCTTTCCGATACAACCTGATCTGGCCCAGAGGCCCATGCCATCACTTCCTCCATCGGCTTTGTTTGAGAGCTGCAATCACTCGCCGGGTCCAGATCGACTTTTGTTTGTTTTGCAGCAAAACACGGGCTGCACTCGGTATAAGGACACGGAGATGAGGATAAAATAGGTTCCTAATTAAAATAGCGAGGAACCCAGCTTAGAAATTAGTACCTTTGTTTTGTTTGAGGACCAACATGAAGGCCATGAAGCTCAATATACTGTACCTGTACATTAATCCTACACCAGACGATCATATTTAACGCCCCATCCTATCCGTGTAAACAGATTTTTTTTTGACACTCCGTTTTCAAAGCCATCCCAACCACACAAACAGAGTTTCCCAAAGCTTCTCTGTTGACAGGAAAATTGCAAAAATGTTTGGAAACATTCACATCACGCTCACGCTGGTGCAGTAGGTGGTCAAGAGCTGTGTATTCGTTAGTAGAAACAGTAAAATGTGGAAAAACACCAATATGACCAAATTCGTGTGTGTGTACTGAATATGAGATGGAACTACTGCTTAAGGTTTCACTTGATAAGAAACTGAACATGACCTTTAAAAAAAAAAAGTGGTCCACATGAGGGTGTAATATAAGGTATAAAGCGTGTAATATATGGGTGAAAAATAAGAAATTAGACACTACAAACTAATACTTTGGTCAGCAGCAGTGATAATTGGAGTCCTAGGACGCTCATGACACCTGCAAAACACACCACTGTGTACGAGCAGGTTCTCACATTTTTTCAAAAAATTTCCTGTCCAAAGGAACTGAATTCAATTCAATTTTCCAGAAATATATAAATTCGTATTTAAATTTAGATGGTTAGCACGTTTGCCTCGCACCTCCACGGTTGGGGGTTCGATTCCCACTTCTGCCCTGTGCGTGCGTGGAGTTTGCATGTTCTCCCCGTGCTTCGGGGGTTTCCTCCAGGTACTCCAGTTTCCTCCCACAGTCCATAGACATGCGCTGTAGGCTGGTTGGCATTTCCAAATTCTCCACAGTGTCCCCCGCCTCCTGCCCCGAGTTCCCTGGGATAGGCTCCATGCGTCCCGCGACCCTGTGCAGGATAAGCGGCACAGAAAATGGATGGAATGGATGAATGTTTGAAAGTTTAGAAATTTCAGAGTTCGTTTTCAAAACACAGTTTTTGTGTGGACTGGAGATCAAAACAGTGAGAAAAAAGTTTTTGAAAATATCCATATTCATGTGGACGGGGCCACAATTGTAGTGCTGCACCCTCGATGTGTGTGTGTGTGTGTGTGTGTGTGTGTGTGTGTGTGTGTGTGTGTGTGTGTGTGTGTGTGTGTGTGTGAGGAGATCCAGGGCAATAGTATGCTCCAGAATGAGCCAAGACATCAGAGGACTGCAGCGCAGAATCAAAACCAGAGTTGTGGAGGAAGTGGAGTGTTTACGCTCCTTTCAGACCCTCTCTTCACTTTTAGAGGAAACAATCCCTGCTGGCAGAGCGGCTCGGCCTCGGCCTCGGCCTCGGCTTCCTCCACGGAGAACAGCGCCCCCCGTCGACCGACTGAGCAGTGCAGCGGGTAAAATCACAATGCCAAGTCTCACTCTGTCCCTAAAATACTCCAGCACAGGAATATATACGGAATATCATCCTGTGCCCTGAATGAGGACGAGGAGATCTCTCGGGAGATATTTATATCCAGATCCAGATGATGTTTATATGTGCTAATATCAGAAACCAGGCTCACAAATGTTCTTATCTCTTAGTTTCAATCTTAACATTCATCATATTCTGATCAGAATCAGAGCTGAATTTTAGAGATTGTGATTTTTCAAATTTTCCGTGAACAGCCTTGGCTGATACCGATCTCTTCTTCGATACTCGGACATCAAGAAATTATTCGTTAGTGATGTATTTGAAGAGGACATCGGGCCTTCGTAACACATTCATAAGCATTACATGAGTCATTCGGATGATTATGAGCATGTAAGGTGACACTTGAAGTTTTTACGTACATAGTATGAGAAAATAAATTTTATGAACCTTAAGAACCTTTAATTATTGAACAAAACAAATTATTGCTCATTATTTTCTTCTTTATACCTAGAACCTGTCAAGAGTTTAACATTTACTCGTTCTTGTTACTCGCGTTACTCTGTTCTATAAAGGTGTGTGGAGTAATTAAGGGTTCTTATCCTTCTGAAAGGGTTGTGATTTCTTTGTTGTAGGGTTCTACGGTACATAGAACCTTTAAGAGTTCTCCCAGTCATTGTGAAATTAAGGTGAAATTATAACACATTCATAAGCATCGAGTAAATCCTTTACAAAGCCGCGCTAAAGTACCAGTCATATGTTATGAACGTGTTATAAATGTCTGATGTAGTTCCACTCCAAATAAAGTTTTCTCAAATATTTTGTTGGACATCACACAAAACTACTACAATGGATCAGATCTACATGAAGTTTCACACACACACACACACACACACACACACACACACACACACACACACACACACACACATACACACACACACACTGTGTTTGTGTGTATGTGTGTGTGTGTGTGTTTATTTCTTTCCTGACATCTTTTCTGTTGGATTTCTTCACATTATGAGACACTGGAGACGTGTTTGTTTATTATCGTTTATCCGGCTGGAAGTTTATCCGGCTGGAGCAATGTTATGACACGTTGTTCTTTTGTTGATTTGGAAACAAATTATTTTTCTGCGAAATGTTTTTAGTTATTGTGTCTTTTTGCACAACAAATCTACCCCAAAACTGTATTTCATGTCGTTACATTTAATTTCTTTCCAATTATAGTTAACATCATGTTGTTTACTCGCTCAGCAAACACCAAACGATATGCAAGAGCTTTAAATAAGCAATAAAACACTGTGTGTGTGTTGTGCTGTTATAGTAAAGTAATCAGTGACAGGGTGGTGTGATGAAGAGGCGTTACTGTTACCAGACCGCAGTTGATTATTTTTCTATAACAGGATGTCCCTAAGTGTTTTATTCCTCTCCATGACAATACCACAACAATTACACTTTTGTATTAATTAAAGAATGACACATCACACGTTTTATCCATTTATAAGTACATTTGAAAGCAGTTCCTGTTCTCACTTACGTTATAGCAGCTATAAACACCAGCCTTTTCTCTTTCTTGACGTAGGTTGTCACGATACCAAAAAGAAACGTAAAGTCCTCTGTACTGACGATGTAAAGTTACAGCTTTATCTCTGACTGTTACAAAGCACTGACACTGGAGACTCCTTCTGAGTTAAATGTTAAATAAACATCTCCTTATACAAAACTTATCTAAACCCCACATCTCGTACTATCGTACTATAGAAATGATAACATACTAGAATGAACGCATTAATGTATATAAACCTGTGATTTGCTGCTGCACTACTGTCAGAGCTGCTGTTACAGAGAATGAATCAACACCTTCTGACCAATCACAATCCAGAGCTCAACAGCGTGATAGTATCAAGAATTTTAATGAACAATTTTTAAAAAGAAATCTGATACAACACCAGGCCATGATAAACAAATGCACGTAGAAATAACCAGAATTATTTTCCGTTACTGGACTGACCGAGGGATACACGGATGTCACGTCTCGGCTGTGGATTGCGGTACTCGTGGTACTTTGTGCGCCTGCACTGTTCTCATTCCGTGCCTTTTAGCATGCAAGAATTCAGAGCTTCGTTTAAATCATCAGACTCAATCGGGTGCTTGACCTCGAGATCATTTACAGAACTCTTGCACATCAGCCAACAACCCCATCATCATCATCATCATCGTCATCATCATCATCATCACCATTTTCCTGAAGGTCTGCACTCTGCTCAGCCTGGTCTGGATGAAGGTAAAAAGAAAAAATGTAAAAAAGGAAAACGAAGCTGGGGTTCACGACCTCACGTCATCCCAGACCAAACAGCCGGGTAAAGGCTTTGTGTTATTGCACACGACAGCTCCCAGATGATCGAATTAAAGCCCGTCTCTGGGACTGAAGTCTCTTTTCTGAGGAGGAGATGACAGACTCCAGAGGCTTTTCTGCAACTCGACTGTTTAGTGCTATGAATATAAAAAGGTCCGGGGATGTGGCAGATACTGAAGTCACGACAGGCTAAAAGCAGGTCTAAATCTGCTCACTATGCAAACACACACACGTCATTCAGCGCCTGCGTTTGCATCTGTTCACTTTCTCCTCAGTCGAGTTGTTCGCCAGTCACGAGCTTAAACCTGCTGAAATATTTTTTCCATAGTTTTGAAAAGTGGAATTTAAAGGCACCATGGAAACGTATGAAAATTCAGAAATGTTTCTGGGGGATTTGAATATTCTGATCTCTACAAGAGGACCAGGACAAGAAGGATTCCCTCCACATTACTCCAGTTTCTTCTAATGCAAACGTTATTCTGTTTGTCTCTTTAAAGGTTCTGAATTTCCAGGTTCCCAAATTTTCCCTCAGGGATCAATAATGGACATCTATCTATCTATCTATCTATCTATCTATCTATCTATCTATCTATCTATCTATCTATCTATCTGTCTGTCCATCTGTCTTTCTGTTTTTCTATCTATCTATCTATCTATCTATCTATCTATCTATCTGTCTATCTGTCTGTCTGTCTGTCTGTCTGTCTGTCTGTCTGTCTGTCTATCTATCTATCTATCTATCTGTCTGTCTTTCTGTGTCTGTCTGTCTATCTATCTATCTATCTATCTATCTGTCTGTCTGTCTGTCTATCTATCTATTTATCTATCTATCTATTTATCTATCTATCTATCTATCTATCTATCTATCTATCTATCTATCTATCTATCTATCTATCTATCTATCTGTCTATCTATCTATCTACCTATCTGTCTATCTATCTATCTATCTGTCTATCTATCTGTCTACCTATCTGTCTATCTATCTATCTATCTATCTATCTATCTATCTATCTATCTATCTATCTATCTATCTATCTATCTATCTGTCTGTCTGTCTGTCTATCTATCTGTCTATCTATCTGTCTGTCTGTCTGTCTGTCTGTGTCTGTCTATCTATCTATCTATCTATCTATCTATCTATCTATCTATCTATCTATCTATCTATCTGTCTGTCTGTCTGTCTATCTATCTATTTATCTATCTATCTATTTATCTATCTGTCTGTCTATCTATCTATCTATCTATCTATCTATCTGTCTATCTATCTATCTATCTATCTATCTGTCTATCTATCTATCTATCTATCTATCTATCTATCTATCTATCTATCTGTCTGTCTGTCTGTCTGTCTATCTATCTATCTATCTATCTGTCTGTCTGTCTGTCTGTCTGTCTGTCTATCTATCTATCTATCTATCTATCTATCTATCTATCTATCTATCTATCTACCTGTCTATCTATCTATCTATCTATCTATCTATCTATCTATCTATCTATCTATCTATCTATCTATCTATCTATCTATCTATCTGTCTGTCTGTCTGTCTGTCTATCTATCTATCTATCTGTCTGTCTGTCTGTCTGTCTGTCTGTCTGTCTATCTTTTTGTCTATCTATCTATCTATCTATCTATCTATCTATCTATCTATCTATCTATCTATCTATCTATCTATCTATCTATCTATCTATCTATCTTTTTTTATTTAATCGTTCCAGTCACGTAGCTGCTTCATGTCTGTTGATTTAAAATAAAGTGGCCAATGAGAACAAAGCGTCTCTTTAGACCGGCTGTGATTCAGCTAAATATATTTTGTGAAGATATTTTTTCCATGTAGCTTGTAATGAATTTTAGTGAACTGCGTTAAAATAAAGTTTTATGAGCTAAAGAATATTTCTTGTGTCTGAAGAAATCAGAGATCTGGCTCTATTTTATGGTTAGCTAAAGTCTTTAAGTAGATTAGCGCATCTTCTGTAACCTAGCAGTTACATTTATGCAAATGAGTTTAAGCGGAACTTTTTTCTTAATACTTTCTTTCGGGTGCCATTTTTGTGTTGTTTGTAAACTCTTCAGCTCTCTTATGTTCAAGGCATAGAGAAAGCAACTGTTCTGTAACTGAGAATCTCCGTGAATATAAGGCCGTATTTCATAAGCCGTCTTCACAAATTGTGTGTATTTCCCATTTTTCTCTCAGGATCAATTACAAACACGTTCTGGAATTTTGGCAGCACCCGACCGTTCCTGACGCAACGCCCTCGCATGCTCGATGCTATCGCATCGGCCTGGAATGAGACAGACATCCAAGCTTGTTTCCATTTTGACTTGTTTGGATGGAACATCCATCCGTGCTATCTCACCATCGGGTTTTTGTTTTGCTTTTTCCAATATAGATAAATTTCACCCTAGGTAACAGTGGGAGTTTTAAAAACCCCTCCATAAAGCCTAAACACAAACACGGACCTGCAGCACGAGCCGTCCCGCTCCAAGTTTAGGTTTAGATTTCCATCTGAACTGATTTCCATCTGAATTTGGAGTAAACATAACAGACTCCATCTGGTTCTCCATAGAAAAGGGGGACAGAGCTTGATGAAATCCTTGAATGTTTTTAAAGAAATGCCCTCTAACGACTTTTTATTTCAGATTATTCTATCTTCTCTGGTGGCGATTGGTCATCTTTTGGAATTCCGAAGTCTCTCTTTGAGGCCTAAAGGATTTCGGCGGCAGTGAACACACATGTGAGAATGAAGTGAAGCTGGAAGCTGGAGGGAATGTTGAGGATTCGGCGGACAGAAATGTGCAGCCGTGTCCAACTTCGCTCAGCACACGTTACACTCAAACTTCAATATTTACACTGACTGCCTGTCTTTTCTCGACTGAAGGGCTTGATTTGAGACGGGGGGTTAAGAGGGGGCCGTCCCATCCGGTTTAAACAAACAGCAACAATCCCTCTTTTCAATTCAATTACTTTTTATTTGAATAGCTCTTTTAACAATAGACGCTGACAGAAAGCAGCTCTTTCCCAGTTTGTTTCGTTTAATCATGTGACATCACTAAAAATGCCCGTTATACATATTTTAGTCCCAATTCCATCCGTATTTGAGATTTACACGCCATCCCGAACCATCACTGTACACCCTCACCATTCCCTTTTGAACATAAAACTGTTCTTCTGTACTTTTTTCAAGACTAAAAACTTACCTTCTGTTCACCTCTACTTTCTTTTTAATTACGTAGAACACCCCAAACTGGGCCAAGAATATTCATGATACTATATGCTTATTATTTAAAGCCACTGTTATGACTGTGGTCACTGTTATGCTTTGTTTTTGATGTTACATTTGCGTTCATTGATAACACAATGGTGGTCCATGAAGATGAGGTCTGGTCTCTGGTCTCTAAGCTCTCATTGGTCTCAAGCTCCTCCGAATATTGCTGAGTTTCCTTGATTTTGCATTCGCAAAATCCTGGAGGGACTGAATTTCATTTAGTTTTGTTTAGTTTTCAGAAGAAACTGAAAGTCTGAGAGTGTCTGAGCAAGGTCGTGTGAACGTGAGGAAGTGATTCGACTCTGAATCGACTCTACTGAAGGAAGTGAATCATTGGGTTTTGGGTTGCTGAGTTTTCTATGCGGATATATATATATATATATATATTTTGCAAGCTACTAAACTGAGCCAAAGGACAGAGCTGTAGCACTGCTACCTATTCCAGGGGCGGCTGAGGCTCAGGTGGTAGAGCGGGTTGTCCACTAATCACAGGCTTGACAGTTGGCAGCGTCCTTGGGCAAGACACTGAACCCCAAGTTGCTCCCGATGGCAAGCTAGCGCCTTGCACCATTGGTGTGTGTGTGTATGTGTGTGTGTGTGTGTGTGTGTGTGTGTGTGTGTGAATGGGCGAATGAGAAACGGTGTAAAGCGCTTTGTAGAACTGCTAAGGTTAAAAAGCTCTATATAAGTGCAGACCATTTACATGTTCTGAAGATCTGAAGAAAATAAACTTTAGATAAACTCGTTGTTTATATAATTATCTACTCTTACAACTCTTCTCTCTGCACTATGCTTCTTAAGTATTCAATTAAAAATCTTGTACAGTAGCACTACTTGTATTGTTCTTCGCTTGATATATCGCTTCGGTTTGTATTTCCTCATTTCTAAGTCGCTTTGGATAAAAGCATCTGCTAAATGAATAAATGTAAATGTAATTTATTTAGTCCCGGCTCCGTGTTCTCTGTGCTCAGGTGATTTTTGTGATTTCTACCTGCACTTGGGAATGGTTAAGCTTTTTCCATCGGCAGAATTTTTCGAAACTGGTCTGTTTAATTATGTGCAGTGTGAAACGCAAACAAACCAAAATTTGCTCTGATTCCGATTCAGCAAACGGACTCATAGGTGCGAAAGCTTGCTGCTAATTTTACGTGAATATAATCTTGAGAGGAGTCTTCATTTTTGATCACAAGTTCTGGACGACTTTGAGTCTCCAGCCTCCACGAACTGGAGATGAAAAAGAGGTCAAACGCTTCGGTGGCCCACTTTAAGAAGCTCTATGATGTATTTAAGAATTATTATGTGTATTTTCGAGGCTGAACACTTGGATGAAACTACAGTGGATTATTTTTGCTGGAAGGTGAAAGTTGGGTCCAGGGCCTCGTCCCCCGAGTCTCCTCACTCTCCTCGCCCTCTGAGCCGCTCATGACTGCAACACTTCTCCGCTTAAACCCGATCTTCTCGGGAGGCGCAGGGGAATCTTGGGTTTCTCCATTGACTTCCCTCAAGCTTTGATCATTCCTAAGCAGAGTATATCGTTTATAACAATAATGCCTGTGTTTAAACGTGTGTCCTTCGAAACGTTCGCCTTGCTGCTTCTTTCATTGGTTATTATCACGAATTGCTGTTTTTAAAATAAAAATGGAATTCTGGTGAAAACTTCCCTTGGAAAGCGTTCACGTTAGGTGTAGCAGAAACAAATGTGATCCTCGGCATATGGCGATAATTTCAGAGGGGAAAAATAGTTACAGCCTAAAAACACATGTAAAAGACATTGACATATCGCAGATCAAAGTCGAATCAAGCTTTCATGTTGGAGATGCATCAACAAATGATGTCCATGTGTCATACTGGGTTTAGTCTGTACCTGCACACACACACACACACACATACACATACACACATGCACATATGTAGGCTACAGCAACAAATATGGATGGTTCTGATAGTGATGATTGGAACGGTGGGCCTCATTTAGCATGCAAATTTATTCTGAAATTTTTCACAGGAGCATTTACACAAGAAATGTATTTGTTTGTGAATATCCAGTTGGAAAAAAAACATTCGTATCATGTTCGTATGTTTCCGTATAAGGCGACAAAACCTCGATTGTTGATAGTGGACCTTCAAAGGTTAAATCACTTTTTTATTTCATTTACACACCAATTTAATGAACATTTTGTCATTTCATATTAATTTGAACTTGAACCGAAGCAATCCACTGACAAAAGTAATGGCACCCTATCATTGGAGGAAGAGTCAGTGTGTGTCTATGGTATCTGACGTGCTGCACTGACTGAGTGTCAATGACACTGTGTCTAAATGTCCCGTGAACACACTCAGTAATTTATTGGCATTTATCATTTATTTAACATGCACACTTTTATAAATCTGCTTGGATTTTTTTTTTTTTTTAGCTCGGTTTGGCCGAAAAACATTAACATGCAACTTTACTAAATTTTTGTCTCAGAAGCCCGGGTCGTATTTTTTCAGTCTGTGTTGTATTTGTGATATTTTTAGCTCCTCATAAGCTTCCCGTAACCCAATCCGCGAGGAGACTATGATTGTGAGTGACAGCTGACTGTGAAAACTCGGATCGAATGCTGTCACATGACTGGACATCTGGAGTTCCCAGAACACCCCCCCTGAGCCTGGTTTGGTTTGCGCAGTGTTGATGTGCACTCGGGTTTCGTGCCCGGAGATAAGATCGAAATTTTGTATGTATTCTTTATGTCCACCAGCACTGCAGATGTAGGTTTGTGCCACGTCTGAAGGCCAAGTGGCTCCGAGTCCAAACTGCAGCCAGTCACGCTAGACGAAAACAGGAAGCAGGGTGAAAGGGCACGCTTCCTTTATCTTCCTTTATTATGGTTTCATGACACTGAGGATGATGATGTCCTCATAAGTTCCAGCTCGATTGACTCAGGAGGTTATTGTGGTGTCAGCTGATCTCTTACGTGCTTGGTAGTCATTTTGCTGCCTTGTGGGTCTCCCACTCCTTCCTCTGTCTTTTACATCTCTCCTGTTTGGAGATGAATGTGCTGCTAGTTTTACCGCTTCTCCTCCACGTCTCCTCAGAGTCTGCTTTGTGTCGGCTGCGTTCCTGCGAGTATTCTTCAAAGGTGCGGACCCTGCCCTGTCTGAGAGCTGGGGGAGGGGGGGAGACGGACGGAGCGATGGAGTGAGTGTGGAACTCTGCAGCTCTTGTTCTCCATGGTTTCTGAGGGAGGAACAGAAAGGTCACGGATGGGCATGAGGATGACGGCATTCTCCCACATGGCCGCTAGCAACAGATCTACAGGATTTCAGTAGCTGCTTGTCTACTGCACAAAACAGCATCATCTCTGACAGTGTGTTAGACACCGAATGAAGAAGAATCCAAAATTGATAGACATCTTAGTTCTTTAAGAAATCAACAGATGGTTTTATGTTGTAGGACGTTCTGCTTCTCAAGCGTAGGCGCGTAACACAGTGGCACTATCTGTGACTTCATCTATATTCAGATTTAAACCTGAAGTGAGTGTGGCCTAAACCGGATGTAGAAATCAGCATGTCAGCATGGCTTTTACAGTTCCTCAACCTCAGCTGCATCATTCCTGTACATAATTGGTCTCAATTCATGATTTTGACCAGGACTGTTTTTCTATCTATCTCACACAGTTATTATTTTTGTTTGTACCAGCCTGCGATATTTTCTAATGAATTTAGTTGGTTCTATTTCTAAAAATATAAATAAATAAAAAACTAGCAGCCTAATTTAGACCACCATGACCCTGACCATTCAGCTACCACGGATGAATGAATGAACGCTGTAAATGAACCAACTTTTTTGTTGTTGTGTGGGTTTCCTCCAGGTTCTTCGGTTCTCCCAGTCCCAATGTGCACCTCTGGTCTCAACTAGATGCCTTTTGAACCTGGCAGAAATCAATTTACAATACATTTGTTCATACTGAATAATGTATTTGTATTCAGTTACTTCACTTGTCAAGTGTTTTGAGGGCTATGTCTGTAATAACTCCATGTGAGAGCGAGAAACCCGTCGAATAGTGATGATGAATTTGTGAGTGAGCTCTTTGATGAGGTCTCCCATCACTTCATCGCGGTTCTAGTGGGCTATCAATCTCCAAAACCAAATACACTCAAAACATCTGCCAAGCTCTGAGTGTCTTTATATACCTTTGTAGAAAAAAAGGCTTTTGAAGTTCACCTGGGTTCCTCTCTGGTTTCTTAAACCTTCAGTGGAGTCTAATTCCTGCTAGTTTCACTGTAGCTCCTCAATAATATGCTTTAAAATAAATAACTCAAGGCAGCATGGTGGTACACAACTTCAGGATCCCAGATTTGAGCCTGAAATCAGGTTCAATCTGGGTTCTCTCGTTTCCTCCAACTTCACAAAAACATGCATGTCAGTGCATTGATGAAGCCAAATTGGCTGTAGGTGTGAATGAGTGTGTGAATATGTGTGTGTGGTGACATGTTAGGGACTAACATTTCATCCAGGATGTAGTCCCGCATCGCTGGTTTTGTTCCCTGGATTTGTTCCGGATTCACCATGAGCCCTCGTGACCATGATGAAGCTTTTACTGAAGATGAATGAGTGAATAAAAAGATCTAATTAAGTTTTCCATAGAGTTAGGAAAGAGTAAACCTCGTTGTTGTGGTGTTACTCTTTCGAACAGGAGAACCCACACTCAGGCAGCTGGTGAGCAGACCACCATCATCTTGTCCCTATCCGCCTTCTTTAAAAAGAAGATCTCCAGCTAGCACTCGCTCGTTCTCGCTCTTTCTTTGATTACAATCTTGGCACCAAATAAGGTTCTTCTCCCCCAGATGGCTTCCCATTCTTTGAGAAAGAAGTTAAGGAGGAGAGAGGGTAAGAGAGAGAGAGAGATAGACAGATAGGAAGAGGGAGAGAAAGCGCAAGCCTGGAAGCAGAACCACAGCCTGGTTCCTTCCCGCCTGCCTGCACATGGATGGATGTGCACTCTGATGGATGCCTGTGATAATTTTGAGTAGGGATTATCTTGGCCATCCCCTGGCTGGGTGCCATGTTGTCCACACACACACACACACACACACACACACACACACACACACACACACACACACACACACACACACACACACACACACACACACACACAGGCTGAAGTACAGTGGCTAGACGGAATTAATAAGGATCTTCTTTGTTGTGACTAGCCCTGGTTCACACCGAGCACATCACAGGGGTGCAGTCGCTTTTAGGGAAATAGCTGAATTAGAGGTTTAAACCTCTAATCATGATCCAGGATGCTAAATTCAGACCATGCCACTGGCCTGGCTTCTCTCTGAAACCTAATGATAGCGAGAACACATTACTGGGAACAGTTTTGTCATTTCTTTGTGGTGTATGAATAATTCATGCACTTAAATATGGACCTAACCCCACTCTACCCTCAAGTGACTTTACAAGACTTCTGCGGGAGGAGGAGTGTTAAAATTCTGAAATGATCTGTCTTTCTTTCTTCTTTCTGAACAGCGCTTCATTTTGTCTGGACGAACTCTTAAAAGTTCCACGTAGAACCCTACAACAAACAATTTCCCTTTCTGTGTGTCTTTCAGGATTTTTCAACTCTTAAGGTTTCTATGATTGTCCCTGTGTGGGAACACTTAATTATTCAAAGAACCCTTGAAGAACCCTTTATTCAGGGGAAATGGGTATGTGTGCAGTCCAAACCCAAAATTATTGCTCATTATTTTCTTCTGAATAGCAAGAACCTGTCAAGAGTTTTACATTTACTGTAGCTCTTGTTACTTGGTACACTCTTAGGAAAATTGGTTCTTCATGGGTTCTTTAAAGGTTCACTGGATAATTAAGGGTTCTAAACTTCCTAAAAGGGTTCTACTTGCAACTATTTTTGATAGAGAAACACTTTGTTGTAAGGAAATGCCACAGCCCCCAGAGGGACAATAGGTCACTGAATCCTTTAAGAGTGTTATTTTAAGAAACTAAGAGCCTTTAATTAACAATGGACCCTTGAAGAACCTTTTTTCCAAGATTGTATGTGTCAACTGGGTAAATATATGGTACAAAATCCAAATTATTGCTCATTATTTTCTTCTTAATACCTAGAACTTGTCAGGAGTTTAAAATTTAGCTATCTTGGTACACGCTTGGTATCTTTGTACACACTTTTGGTATCTTTGTACACAATTGGTTCTTCAAGGGTTCTGTTAGGGTTCATTGGATAAAGAGCTACCTTTTCTGAAAGTGGAAGTGGAACCCTCTGTTATAATGTTTAAATTCTTACATTCTGTCATATTATATATCAGGGGTCTACACCTTAAAAAAAAAAATCTATCTAGGATTCATAAGAATTCTTTAGTTAAAAGGAACCATTAAAGGATCTTTGTAGAACCCCCAAAAAGAGAGTTTTTCCTTTCAGAAAGTCCTTTACTTTAGGAAGGTAAGGAATGTTATGAGGTCAGTTTCCACAATTAATCTTTCACAGAATCACCAAAAGTAAAGAGAACCCATAACTCAATAATCCCTAGTGTTTTGCATGTTCTCCCTGTGTCTGTGTGCCCCTGGGTGTGAATGTTTGTGTGTGCATGGTGCCCTGCAAAGAACCTGAGAGTTTCTGAGGAACTATATCTGAGATATTTTAGAAAAATGCCATAAAGACAAAGATAAGGACATTTTCATGTGAATTACAGATGTGCTTAATGAATTCAAGCTAAAGTTCATTGGAGCAGGAGATGATCCCACCATGTGCTCTGTAATCGTGGGTGGAAAGTGCATCAGGGTTCTGGGGATGAAGAGTGAAGGGCAGATGGAATATTGTTTGAGGTGGCGTGCTTGCAAGCCACACTCAAGTCCACTTCAAATCATCTGCCAAGCTTTGAGCGTCTCGATTTGTGGACGAAAAAAGAACCATAAAAATTTGATCTTGGCTTGTATTCCTTGCTTGTTCCCCGAGAACTCAAAAGTACAACCAAGTGTTTCCCTATTAGAACGGATTCCAACCTAGAACTCTTTCAGGTTGAGGTTAAGAACCCTTAATATACAAAGAACCCCGTGTCTAAGAGTGTGCCATCTACAAAAGGGTTCAATCTCACACCCTAAATGATTGTTCAGTTCATTAACCTCTACAACACTTTCAGAAAACTGGTTCTTCAATGGAGTATAATCTTTGCATATGAATGGAATTTAAGCCTCCTAGGTTGGAAACCTTCTCACTGGAGTGTCTCCCTATCAGAAAGTTTTCCAACCTAGTGCCCTTTAGGCTTGAAAACCCCCCTTTTTGTAAGAGTGAACCATCTTCATAAGGGTTAAATCATGTTTAGTTCATCTAACCCTAGAACAATGGATTCCACTTTCAAAAAAGGGGTATTGAATACCTTCTCACTGGACTCTAGAAAAGTTTCCAACCAAGAACCCTTTTAGGTTGAGGCTAAGAACACTTTATACACAAATAACCACTGGTCTAAGAGTGTAGCATGTCAAAAGTTTTAAATATAGAACGTGAAACGTTTGTTTGGTTCATCCAACCCTATAACAGAAGGTTCCGCTTTCAGAAACAGTAGCAGATCTTTTCAGAAGTGAATAATCTTTAGCTAACTAAAGAACCCATGAGGAACTGTAGTGTAGCTAATCAATTCTCTAACAAATTAAAGTTGAATAGAGGTCATACAATAAAATATACAAATGATACATTCTATGTGTACTTGATGAAGTCCATAGAGAAGACAAAAACGGCTCTAGAGGGTCTAGAGTGGAGCCAGAAGCAGTTGCGCTCTGGTGCGGGTGATGTGCAGAGATATGAAGACAGGTATATATGGATGGTGGGTTAAAAGGGGGAAAGTGGATGGAATTCATCTTGGGGCAGAGTGGAAAGACAAAGCAGAGAGAGAGAGAGAGAGAGAGAGAGAGAGAGAGATAAAGTGAGTGAGAGATGGTTAGACATAGTTTGAGAGAGAGAGAAAGAGAGGTTTTGGAGGGGCAGCTGGTGGATTCCAGTGCTGGTCTGCCGTTCAGCAGGAGAGGGCCTTCAGCTGAAGTGTTTGTGGGGCCCCTGTGGTTTTTCAACCAATAAATCCACTGCACGTCTTTAATACGCACCGAGTGTGCAGGCAAAGGAGTGCTGAAGGATGTATGGTCATTACTCAGCGGCCCACATCTGAGAGAAGAGTCCCGGCCTGGCCTGCGCCGTAAAGCCCTCGCTCCGCCCCCTGTCCGCTCTGGGAGCTCGCGCTGGCAGCTCTGCTGAGGTGTGAAAAGGAATGGATCTCTGGAGGCTTGATAAGCTCCATGTGGTCCCAGCCACCAATGTGCAGCGCAGGACAGGTAGCACTTTCCCACCAAACTATCCGTACCTTGGTCCTGTACCTACACTCTAAAAAAATTTTTAATCCTTCAGAGTTTTTCAGTTGTTCGTCTTGGCGAAGGCTTCTGTGGAGAACCCAACAACAAGTAGGAAGCTAACAACCCTTAATTATCCAACAATCCCATTAAAGAAGGTGGAACAGTTGTGTAGCAGGTACTGTAGCAGTGGTGCCTCACAGCTCCAGGGTCTCCTGTTCGATCCTGAGCTCTGGTATGGATGTTCTGTGCATGCTCTACCTGTTTCCTTTGGATTCTTCATGTTTCCTCCAACCTACCAAAAACATGGGTGGACTGTCTACGTTAAATTACTCCTAGATGTGAATATGTGTGTGCATGATACATCTATGGTGTATTTCCCCAGTGTTCCCGGTTACATGCTCCAGATTCCCTGTGACCCTTGAACCCTTGAAGAACCATTTTTTTCTAAGAGTGTACTGTATATATTACCAGGGTCAGTGCGTAGTACAAACTCCAAATTAGAGTTTGTACAGATTTGGAAAAAATGGTTCTTTAAGGGTTCTTTAAGGGTTCATTGGATAATTAGTTCCTTGTGGGTTCTTTAGATAGTTAAATATTCTTTGTTACCTAAAGGGAATCCAACTTGCTAACTTTTCTGAAAGAGGGAACTCTGCGTTCTAGGGTTGGATGAATTGAACAATTATTTAGGGTGTTAGATTTAACCCTTTTAAAGATGAAGGGGTTTTTTCAAGGGGTTCTTTGTAAATTAAGGGTGATTTTTTTAAAGCTTAAATTTAAAAGGCAGTTTGGAATTTGACTCTTTTCGGTGAGTTGAATCAAACGCTTTGAATCGCTGAAGAGAATCGGAATTCCTAGCACTAGTTTTCGAGAGAGATGAGCGCCATCTTCTGTTTTAAGATCTCACTACACTTCCTGTATCATCATCCAGCCGGTGTGTCTACACTCTTCTTCTGGCCAGTGATTAATCTGTGATGTAACAAACTATTATCTCTTAATGGTCTACTGAGCACACAGAATCAGCCCGGCCTCTTTGATATGTTCAGATGAAGTGAGGGATGAAGCGGTGCATTGAAACCAGGCCGCACTTGTGCGATTTATTAGAGGCCTCGGTTCTGTTTATGAGCAGGTTGCTAAGAGAAAAGCAGAGCTCACACATGGGGTTAGAGATGTGGCTTGATCAGCTCCAGAGAGGATGATTTTTATTCGAGCTGATCCGTGTTTGGATCCTGCACTTGTTTCCGTGTCCGTGCACATGGCAGGTGCTCCCCAGGATGTATGGGCTTTGTACAGGAAGGCATTAAGGTCCATCAAAGCTTCACACAGAGGAGGCCTCGATTCAGACAAGCTGGAAGCAGGAGGACATTTTCCTTTTTTCTAATTCTGCCTGTAAATCTTTGTCATTTTTTTTTTTTTTTTTTTTTTGGAGATTCTCAGGAAGAGCATCACATTAGCATCTCCACTCCTCAGACTTGACATACATGGGTGTTGAAACACTTATGGAAAAATCACATACATTTCAACTGTGAGCATGGGTTTTTCACATTATGTGATCATAGGTGAAAGGGCATTTCAACTCAACACATGGCATCACGTGAACAACACGTGATGTGATCACGTGTGAAAAAAAATTTCATGTGAGATCTTTGTGAGAAATGCAAAAGAATTGTGTGAAAAAATGTGTAAAATTCAAGTGAAAATAAATGAACTATTTGTAAAAAAAAAAAAAAAAAAAGTCACGTGAGAATAAATTAATCACATAAAAACTCACGTGAGAAAATAATGACTCATAAAAAATATACCTTATATGTAGATTTTTTTTGTGTGAAAATTGTAGAAAAAAGAGTGACAATAAATAAATATCTATTTTTAAAAAAGTCACATGTGAAAGTAAACAAGTCGTGTGTTAAAAAATAAGTTGGATAAAGAATTAATACAACTTTTTAAATTAAATTGTGAAAAGTAACATAAAAAATCAGTTTTGTAAAAAAAAAATCAAACTGTAAAAAACTGAGAATAAATTTTAAAAAATGTGCAAAAAATGTGAAAATAAATAATTCAATGTGAAAATAAATAAACAAAAATAAATGAGTGAATGAATAAATAAACAATTGGAAAATAAATAAATAATTGCAAAAATAAATAAATAGATAACTAACTAAATAAATAAATAACTAGACAGTTGTGAAAATAAACAAACAAACAAATAAATACATGCATAAGTATGCAGATAAATAGAAACATAATTAAACAATTCAATGTGAAAATAAATAAATAAAAAGCAAATGAATGAATGAATAAACAATTGTGAAAATAATTATATAAATAAATAAATTTGAAATTTGATAGATAGATAGATAGATAGATAGATAGATAGATAGATAGATAGATAGATAGATAGATAGATAGATGTAACCATAAATAAATAAACAAATAAATGAATGAATGAATGAATAAATAAATAAATAAACAATTGTGAAAATAAATAAATAAGTGTGAAAATAGATAGATAGATAGATACATAGATAGATAGATTGATTGATTGATTGATAGAATCATGTGACCATAAATAAATGTGAAATAATAATGTGAAAAAAATAAATGTGTAGCTAAACAAACAAACAAACAAACAAATAAATATTGATTGTGAACATTATTTGAATTTACTGTAAGGAAACTGTACTGTATATTTTTATATTTAGTAAATTACTGTAAAATACACTTGAAGAGAAATTTGTGAAGAATTCATATAAAGTATTATAGTGAATAAGAGGACACCTGGACAGTTTTCCCAGCAAGGAAAAACATTTAAAGTATTTATAGGATTTCATGAAGCCACAGTGAAGAAAGAGCGATGGCATATGGAAACATACTTTAGATTAGACGCTAGACATCAGGCGCTTTGTCTCGGTTTGTCGTCAACACTGCACTCAATAATCTCACCACCCACATGAGCCTGAGAGAGAGAGCTACGATCCAAACTCCTCTCTCTCTCTCTCTCCTCTCTCCTCTCTCTCTCCTCTCCTCTCTCTCTCTCTCCTCTCTCACTCTCCACATGCCAGCCGGCAGAAGAGTCCTGTTCCAATCCATCCTGGAATGCTGCTCCGAAGGATAATTGCATCCATGGCTGCCATGTTTTGGGTTTGCGTGTGAGGTCTCCTCCAAAAAAAAAAGCAAAAGCTTGAATCTGTGGTAATCAGGAGGAGTGGGAGAGACGGCGCTAACAGACAAACAAATGGTTAGCGTTTGGACTGAGAAAGAATCTCCACCACATGAGAGAGAGGAACTGTTTTTCCCTGTGAAAGAGTGGAAAGGGGAAAAAAGTGAAAGCAAGAAAGAAATGCAAAGTTGATGAAGCTGATCTGAGTCTCGATGATGGCTCACAAAGCAGGAGAATGCAGGAGAACATGTGGAACCCACAGGAAAACACGTGGAACCCACAGGAGAATATGTGGAGCCCACAGGAGAACATGTGGAGCCCACAGAACACATTGAACCCACAAGAGAACATGTGAAACCCACAGAAGAACATGTGGAACCCACAGAAGAACATGTGGAACCCACAGGCGAACACATGGAACCCACAGGAGAATATGTGGAGCCCACAGAACACATTGAACCCACAAGAGAGCATGTGACAACAATCAACTATGGGTGGCAAGGCACTGTCAAAAGATCCCCAGGGATAAAGTTGTGGACAGGCACAAGTCAGGAGATGGATACAAAAAAAAATTTCAAAGGCTTTATCAATGCCTAGAAGCACAGTGAAGTCTATTATTAAGAAGTGGAAGGTATTTGATACAACACAGACCCTCCCTGGATCAGGACATCACTCCAAACTGGATGAAAGAGCCAGGAGGAAACTGGTCAGAGAGGCTACCAAGAGGCCTACAGTAACTCTGAAGCAGTTGCAGGAATTTATGACAAAGAGTGGTCATTGTGTGCATGTGACAACAATATCACAAATTCTCCACAAATGTGGCTTGTATGGGAGGATTGCAAGAAAAAAGCCACTCCTCAAGAAAGGCCACATGAACGCACCTTGAAGATTCTGAGGCCACATGGAAAAAGGTGTTATGGTCAGATGAGACTAAAATTGAATTATTTGACCTCAACACCAAACGATATGTCTGGCGGAAATCCAATACAGCTCACCATCCAAATAACACCATTCCTACAGTAAAGCATGGAGGTGGTAATATCCTGTTATGGGGGTGTTTCTCTGCAGCAGGGACTGGAGCACTTGTCAGGATAGAAGGAAAATGGATGGGGCAAAATACCGTCAAGTTCTTGAGGAAAATCTGCTGCCCTCTGCCAGAAAGATGTCAATGGGAAGAAGGTTTACCTTCCAACATGACAATGACCCAAAGCACACAGCAAAACTGACCACACAGTGGTTGAAGGAGAAAAAGGTGAATGTCCTTGCATGGCCTAGTCAGAGCCCAGACTTAAACCCCATTGAAAATCTGTGGAATGACTTGAAGACTGCAGTCCACAAACGGTCACCATCAAATTTAACTGAACTTGAGCAGTTCTGCAAAGAAGAGTGGGCAAATATTGCAAAGTCTAGATGTGCAAAGTTAGTAGAGACATATCCCAACAGACTAAAGGCTGTAATTAAAACATTAAGGCAAATTAAAGCAAGGGGGTGATCCTTTTTCTAACTCAGTGATTCTGTTTTTTTATTTTTAAAATATTTTCCTGACATGTTGGTGTTATATCTTTCACTTGGATGTTATAAGTTTCACTGAGTAAATACAGCCGGATAAAACAAAAACTGTGTCTGTCTTCATTTCAGGCTGAAAAGCAACAAAATGTGATTATTTTAAAGGGGGGGGTGATTCTTTTCTATACCCACTGTAGAACCTACAGTTGAACATGTGAAACCTACAGGATGACATGTGGAACAAACAGGAGAACCTGTGGAACCCACACTGAGAAGCCAGGGCATGATTTCCTTTACAGAAATCACATGAAGCTCACGTGTCAATAATCACATGATTCATTTGTAAAATTTACACCTGATGTTTCACATTTTTCAGTTGTAGTGAGTGTTTTTATTTTTTATTTTTTGACATTTTTATTTTTTCTATTTTATTTTTTACACACTCTTTCAACATGATGAATTTATTATCATGTTGTGCATCATGCATCACCGACACCACACACTTCTCCCGGCAGCGACACGCTCCGAGCTGTTCATCACCATGTGTGTGGTGTTACTGCAGCAGAAGAAAATGATCTGAATCCAGCGTTCACACACTGTGTTACTGTTCCTGTGAGCGTGGAAAAGTCTTTCATGAGTTTTAGCTGTAACGCTCTGAAACAGATGACAAAACTGAGTGTGTGAGGCACAGGCCAGAAAATAAACCAAACTGAGTGCAAAATTTTACACGCCCTTATATAATGATGAAGCTATTTCACTGATAAAGAACAGAAGGAAGGAAGGAAAGAAAGAAAGAAAGAAAGAAAGAAAGAAAGAAAGAAAGAATGGAAGGAAGAAGGAAAGAAAGAGAGAGCGAGAGGGAGAGAGAGGAAAGAAGGAAATTAATAAAGAAAGAAAGAAAAAATGGAAGAAAGAAAGAAAGAAAGAAAGAAAGAAAGAAAGAAAGAAAGAATGGAAGGAAGAAGGAAAGAGAGAGAGGGGGGAAGAAAGAAAGAAAGAAAGAAAGAAAGAAAGAAAGAATGGAAGGAAGAAGGAAAGAGAGAGATAGAGAGAGAGGGGGAAGAAGGAAATTAATGAAGAAAGAAAGAATGAAAGAAAGAAAGAATGGAAGGAAGAAGGAAAGAAAGAGAGAGAGGGTGAGAGAGAGAGAGAAGAAGGAAATAAAGAAAGAAAGAAAGAAAGAAAGAAAGAAAGAAAGAAAGAAAGAAAGAATTTGGCTTATACTTTATTGCAAAATTAAATGACTACATTAAATTAAAATGAAAATCTGTTTTGTAATTAAACTCTAATACAGATGTCAATGTTTTCACTTGTTCAACCATAACCCAAAGGGGGGGGGGGCACAAACTTTTGCACCCATCTGCACATAATAATGATCATTTCTATCCGTTTAAAGAGCCGTACACGTTCCTCTGTAGAGAGCGAGGGATTGGCAGCTTCTCTCTTGCTTGTCATTTCTCCAAACGTGTTTAGTGGCTGAGAAAATGAAGCGATCTGTCCTTCATGTCAGAGAGAATAAACTCCAGACTCGTCACACAGAGGGTTCTCGCTCTTCTGAGTTCTGCGGTGACACCGAGGAACTTTAAATGCAGGACTGAGTGAGTCCGGGGGCCAACCGCCACACTGAACCACGAAACACATACACCAACATCTCATACAAATCATCCTTCTGAGATTTTATATTACAGCCACAGAGCCCTGATGAATATAAACAATTCAATTCAACTCAGCTAGAAATGATCCACTCCGATGTTCCTCTGGTGGTTCTGAGGAGCATCAACTGCTGCGGCTTTGGGAAGAAGATATTTTATATTTACACACTGGTTTAGAGACTGATGCTAACATTTTATTATCACATACAAGCTCCTGAAAACCGAAATGAGACAAATATTATTACAGTGATTTTATTCTCCACACAGTAAATAATAAAACACACTGTTTAACACTTCTGCAGCAGGGACAGTCCTCTACTGCCCTCTAGTGGAGGAATGTAGGTGACTACATGTCTTAGGACGAGAGAGAGAGAGAGAGAAAGAAAGACTAAGGTGAGAGAAACAGAGAAAGAACGAGATTAAGAAACAAAGCACTAATAAAAATGTAAAATTATTTTAAAAATATATAACTTTTTAAAAATAAAATTATTTTAAAAAATTAAGCACTAATAAAAAATTATAAGGATAATCTAAAAATTAAAAAAATAAAGAAACACTAAAAATAAAGATAATCTGAGAAAGAACAAAAAAATGAAGGAACAAAAGAAAGAAAGAAAGAAAGAAAGAAAGAAAGACTAAGGTGAGAGAAAAAGAGACAGATTTTCATAACAAAGAAAGAACTAATAAAAAAGATTAAACAAATAAAAATCCTATTAGAAATGAAAAAGCAGTAATAAAAATTATAAATATAGTCTGAGAATAAAAAGAATCACAGAAATAAAGAAAAAGAAAGAAAGAAAAAAAGAGTAAGGTGAGAGAAACAGAGAAAGAACGAAATTAAGAAACAAAGCACTAATAAAAATGTAAAATTATTTTAAAAATATATAACTTTTTAAAAATAAAATTATTTAAAAAAAAATTAAGCACTAATAAAAAATTATAAGGATAATCTAAAAATTAAAAAAATAAAGAAACACTAAAAATAAACATAATTTGAGTAAGAACAAAAAAATGAAAGAACAAAAGAAAGAAAGAAAGAAAGAAAATTAATAAAGATAAACTGAAACAAAGAAAGAAAGACTAAAGTGAGAGAAAAAGACACAGATTTTCATAACAAAGAAAGCACTAATAAAAAAAAGATTAAACAAATAAAAATCCTATTAGAAATGAAAAAGCAGTAATAAAAATTATAAATATAGTCTGAGAATAAAAAGAATCACAGAAAGAAAGAAAAAGAAAGAAAGAAAGACTAAGGTGAGAGAAACAGAGAAACAACGAAATTAAGAAACAAAGCACTAATAAAAACGTAAAATTATATTAAAAAATTAAGCACAAATAAAAAATTATAAGGATAATATAAAAATTAAAAAAATAAAGAAACACTAAAAGAAAGAACAAAAGAAAGAAAAAAAGAAAATTAATAAAGATAAACTGAAAGAAAGAAAGAAAGAAAGAAAGAAAGAAAGAAAGAAAGAAAGAAAGAAAGACTAAGGTGAGAGAAAAAGGGACAGATTTTCATAACAAAGAAAGCACTAATAAAAAAAGATTAAACAAATAAAAATCCTATTAGAAATGAAAAAGCAGAAATAAAAATTATAAATACAATCTGAGAATAAAAAGAATCACAGAAAGAAAGAAAAAGAAAGAAAGACTAAGGTGAGAGAAACAGAGAAAGAACGAAATTAAGAAACAAAGCACTAAAAAATGTAAAATTATTTTAAAAATATATACCTTTTTAAAAATAAAATTATTTTAAAAAATAAGCACTAATAAAAAAAATATAAGGATAATCTAAAAATTAAAAAATAAAGAAACATTAAAAATAAAGATAATCTGAGTTAGAACAAAAAAATGAAAGAACAAAAGAAAGAAAGAAAGAAAGAAAGAAAGAAAGAAAGAAAGAAAGAAAGACTAAAGTGAGACAAAAAGAGACAGATTTTCATAACAACGAAAGCACTAATAAAAAAAGATTAAACAAATAAAAATCCTATTAGAAATGAAAAAGCAGTAATAAAAATTATAAATAAAATCTGAGAATAAAAAGAATCAAATAAAGAAAGAAAAAGAAAGAAAGAAAGAAAGACAAAGGTGAGAGAAACAGAGAAAGAACGGAATTAAGAAACAAAGCACTAATAAAAATGTTAAATTATTTTAAAAATATATAACTTTTTAAAAATATAATTATTTAAATAAAATTAAGCACTAATAAAAATTATAAGGATAATCTAAAAATTAAAAAATAAAGAAACACTAAAAATAAAGATAATCTGAGAAAGAACAAAAAAAATGAAAGAACAAAAGAAAGAAAGAAAGAAAGAAAGAAAGAAAGAAAGACTAAGGTGAGAGAAACAGAGAAAGAACGAAATTAAGAAACAAAGCACTAATAAAAATGTAAAATTATTTTAAAAAATTAAGCACTAATAAAAAATTATACGGATAATCTAAAAATAAAAAAAGAAACACTAAAAGAAAGAACAAAAGAAAGAAAGAAAGAAAGAAAATTAATAAAGATAAACTGAAAGAAAGAAAGAAAGACTAAGGTGAGAGAAAAAGAGACAGATTTTCATAACAAAGAAAGCACTAATAAAAAAAGATTAAACAAATAAAAATCCTATTAGAAATGAAAAAGCAGTAATAAAAATTATAAATATAGTCTGAGAATAAAAAGAATCACAGAAAGAAAGAAAAAGAAAGAAAGAAAGACTAAGGTGAGAGAAACAGAGAAAGAACGAAATTAAGAAACAAAGCACTAATAAAAATGTAAAATTATTTTAAAAATATATAACTTTTTAAAAATAAAATTATTTTAAAAAATTAAGCACTAATAAAAATTATAAGGATAATCTAAAAATTTAAAAAATAAACAAACACTAAAAATAAAGATAATCTGAGAAAGAACAAAAAATGAAAGAAGAAAGAAAGAAAGAAAGAAAGAAACACTAAGGTGAGAGAAACAGAGAAAGAATGAAATTAAGAAACAAAGCACTAATAAAAATGTAAAATTATTTTAAAAAATTAAGCAATAATAAAAAATTATAAGGATAATCTAAAAATAAAAAAAATAAAGAAACACTAAAAGAAAGAACAAAAGAAAGAAAGAAAGAAAGTAAGAAAATTAATAAAGATAAACTGAAAGAAAGAAAGAAAGAAAGAAAGAAAGAAAATTAATAAAGATAAACTGAAAGAAAGAAAGAAAGAAAGAAAGAAAGACTAAGGTGAGAGAAAAGGAGACAGATTTTCATAACAAAGAAAGCACTAATAAAAAAAAGATTAAACAAATAAAAATCCTATTAGAAATGAAAAAGCAGTAATAAAAATTATAAATATAGTCTGAGAATAAAAAGAATCACAGAAAGAAAGAAAAAGAAAGAAAGAAAGAAAGACTAAGGTGAGAGAAACAGAAAGAACAAAATTAAGAAACAAAGCACTAATAAAAATGTAAAATTATTTTAAAAAATTAAGCACTAATAAAAAATTATAAGGATAATCTAAAAATTAAAAAATAAAGAAACACTAAAAGAAAGAACAAAAGAAAGAAAGAAAGAAAGAAAGAAAGAAAATTAATAAAGATAAACTGAAAGAAAGAAAGAAAGAAAGAAAGAAAGAAAGAAAGACTAAGGTGAGAGAAAAAGAGACAGATTTTCATAACAAAGAAAGCACTAATAAAAAAAGATTAAACAAATAAAAATCCTATTAGAAATGAAAAAGCAGTAATAAAAATTATAAATATAGTCTGAGAATAAAAAGAATCACAGAAAGAAAGAAAGAAAGAAAGAAAGACTAAGGTGAGAGAAACAGAGAAAGAACGAAATTAAGAAACAAAGCACTAATAAAAATGTAAAATTATTTTAAAAATATATAACTTTTTAAAAATAAAATTATTTAAAAAAATTAAGCACTAATAAAAAAATATAAAAATAATCTAAAAATAAAAAAAATAAAGAAACTGTAAAAATAAAGATAATCTGAGATAGAACAAAAAAATGAAAGAACAAAAGAAAGAAAGAAAGAAATAAAGAAAGACTAAGGTGAGAGAAAGAGAGAAAGAACGAAATTAAGAAACAAAGCACTAATAAAAATGTAAAATTATTTTAAAAATATATAACTTTTTAAAAATAAAATTATTTTAAAAAATTAAGCAATAATAAAAAATTATAAGAATAATCAAAAAATAAAAAAAAATAAAGAAACACTAAAAGAAAGAACAAAAGAAAGAAAGAAAGAAAGAAAGAAAATTAATAAAGATAAACTGAAAGAAAGAAAGACTAAGGTGAGAGAAAAAGAGACAGATTTTCATAACAAAGAAAGCACTAATAAAAAAAGATTAAACAAATAAAAATCCTATTAGAAATGAAAAAGCAGTAATAAAAATTATAAATACAGTCTGAGAATAAAAAGAATCACAGAAAGAGAGAAAAAGAAAGAAAGAAAGAAAGACTAAGGTGAGAGAAACAGAGAAAGAACGAAATTAAGAAACAAAGCACTAATAAAAATGTAAAATTATTTTTAAAATATATAACTTTTTAAAAATAAAATTATTAAAAAAAAAATAAGCAGTAATAAAAATTATAAGGATAATCTAAAAATTAAAAAAAAGAAACACTAAAAATAAAGATAATCTGAGAAAGAACAAAAAATGAAAGAACAAAAGAAAGAAAGAAATAAAGAAAGAAAGACTAAGGTGAGAGAAACAGAGAAAGAATGAAATTAAGAAACAAAGCACTAATAAAAATGTAAAATTATTTTTAAAAAATTAAGCACTAATAAAAAATTATAAGGATAATCTAAAAATTAAAAAAATAAAGAAACTCTAAAAGAAAGAACAAAAGAAAGAAAGAAAGAAAGAAAGAAAATTAATAAAGATAAACTGAAAGAAAGATAGAAAGAAAGAAAGACTAAGGTGAGAGAAAAAGAGACAGATTTTCATAACAAAGAAAGCACTAATAAAAAAGATTAAACAAATAAAAATCATATTAGAAATGAAAAAGCAGTAATAAAAATTATAAATATAGTCTGAGAATAAAAAGAATCACAGAAAGAAAGAAAAAGAAAGAAAGAACGAAAGACTAAGGTGAGAGAAACAGAGAAAGAACGAAATTAAGAAACAAAGCACTAATAAAAATGTAAAATTATTTTAAAAATATATAACTTTTTAAAAATAAAATTATTTTAAAAAATTAAGCACTAATAAAAAATTATAAGGATAATCAAAAAATTAAAAAAATAAACAAACACTAAAAGAAAGAACAAAAGAAAGAAAGAAAGAAAGAAAACTAATAAAGATAAACTGAAAGAAAGAAAGAAAGAAAGAAACAGAAACAGAAAGAAATTAAGAAAGAAAGCACTAATAAAAAAATTAAAAGATTTTCAAAAATAAAAAATATTTTAGAAATTAAAAAGCACTAACAAAAATTATTCGTATAATCTGAGAATAGAAAGAAAGAAAGAAAGATTAAGGTGAGAGAAACAGAGAAAGAAATTAAGAAAGAAAGCACTAATAAAAACAAAGAAATGTTAAATTATTTTTCTTTATTTAAGCACTAATAGAAAATTATAAAGATAATCTGAGAATAAAAATAAATAAATAAACACCACAAATAAAGATAAATTAAAGGAAGGAGGGAATAAAGAAAGGAAGAAAGAAAGAAAGAAAGATAAGAAAGTTACACAAACACTCTTGCTAGCTCTAACAGCTGTGTCTTGGCTACCTCTGCCTGTGGTTACAGTAGTTTTATTGAGTGGTCAGTAACGCTGCAGCTGTTAGAGGGGAATAATGTAATGTTCAGTGAAAATGAAAGAGTGATGGCTGAAAGGGAAATGGAAAGAGTTTATATGGAAACTGGGATGATAAATTAGACAATGTTGTAGCACTGAGTTTCATTATTAGCCGCTTACTGTATGTATAAATATAAATGCTAGATCTTTCTACGCTCTGCGCCCATGTAATAATGTAATCGGATCTCGGTGGAAACGTTATATCTATAGAAATGTTCAATCCTATGCCTGTTCGTTTCCTCAATTCAACACCTGTTCAATTATTTTAAACTTCGCTGTTACTTGGTATATTCCAATAAATCAATTCATAAATAAAAACATCAAGCAAAAGGAACAGGTTTTGATCGAGAAGTATTTATTTTAAATATATTTCTGTAATTAAATACATTCAGGCGTGGCCAGGTCAGCCCACAGGGGGTCCTTTTTCAGCCATATAAATCCTTCACTTGGGTAGTTGCGATTTTTGTAGTTGCCGGGCAGGCCGACGGTCTGGAACGTGTTTAGCTTAGCTAAGATCCAAAAAAAAAAAAAAAAAGACCAACATAAAAATAAAAAAACAAGCAACATTCGAAAAATAAACGTTCAAACACACAGAGAGGTTTGACATCTCTTTCAATATTGAGAGTAAAGGTAAGAATAATGTTGGAGGATGAATAAACGATGAATTCGCCGAGTCCTCTCGCGCCGACGTCGAGTTCATGCCGTCTAGTTTAGCATATAGCATATAGCATAGCATAACACAGTGTAGCATAGCTAACTTAGTCCGGTCTTAGCACGCGCTAGCACAACGACGACCGATGAAAAATTCTTTCTGTTTACTTATTTATTTATTTGTTTGATTCATTTATTTATTTATTCCCGTCGGAAGGATATTCGTTTCGATACATCCGTCGAGCTGATTAGCTCTGATCAAAACCTCTCGCGCTCGCTTCCTCGCGCTCTCGCTAATTGTGCAGGCTTGACGGTTAGCGGTAATGCTAGCTAGCGATGGTTAGCAACCGAACCGAGAAGAAAGGATGGAGCGAGGAGGAGGAAGAAGGAGAAGGGAGGGAGGGGGTTTCATGGCAGATCCAAGACTCCGAAGAAGCCTTTTAATAATTAAAAATAATTAGTTAATGTTGTGATCGAACGGGAATGAGGCAGTAGCGCGGTGTAATGAGGAGATTAGCCGGCCGACACCCTGCAGAATCCGGCCAGTGTCTCTGAGCTTTAGCGTTAGCATTTTCGTCCATTTCACTGACCCATTTCCAGCAGCATTCCTCCATAGCTGTGTGGAATGAATAAATAAATAAATAAATACCTTGTTGGATGCGTTGATAACTGATTAAATATTAAAACAATACAATAAACCAGGGTGAGAGGGAGGACGATTATCTAGTTTCAAATCTACTCCACTAATTCTATATAATTTATATATATATGACTTGTATGTTTTATATATATTTATATATATGAGACAATATTTTTTGTTTCCTCTCTCCCTCTCTCTAGATGCCATCTGCAACCACTGGTGACTATGCTGTTCAGTCCTCCAGTCCAGAGCTGGGCTCTGCTCCTGTCTCGGCTCCTACCGAGGCCCTGAAGCAAGTGCTGAACATCATCGAGAAGAAGGTCCGCAACATGGAGAAGAGAAAGGTATCCCTCGAGTTTTCGGATGTTAAATACACTATACAGCCAAAAGTATGTGGTCACCTGACCTTCACACCCATGAGGTTCTTCTACAAACCCTTCCTGCAAAGGTATATAAACACAATTGTATAGAATGTCTTTGTATGCTGTTCCAGCATAACGATGCCCCTGAGCACAAAGCGAGCTCCATGAAGACGTGGTGTGTTAAGGTTGGAAGAAGGTAGAAGAGCTGGAGTGTCCTGACCTCAGCCCCACTGAACACCTTTTGGGATGAACTGGATCTGGAACCTCCTCACCCGACGTCAGCGTCTGATCTCACTGATGCTCTTGTCGCTGAATGAACACAAAACCCCACAGCCACGCTCCAAAATCTAGAGGAAAGCCTTCCCAGAAGAGTGGAGCTTATTATAACAGCAAAGGGGGAATAAATAAATCTGGAATGAGATGTTCAACAATGTGGGTGTGACGGTCAGGGGTGCACATACTTTTAGACATATAGTTTACAATACGATTGTAACAGTTGTCGTTATAACCTGACGGACGGAGAGAACGGGAGCAGCTGTGAGGAAATGTGGTGTGCTAAGACAAAAAAAAACCATATCCGATATTTAACTGGAAGCCCCGCCCCCTTCCTGCAGTCTCACGTTGGTAATCCATCAGCTGGTGCTCTCGGTTTAAAATTTAAAAGATGCTGTAAGAAAGAAAATGGCAGAAAGGTTGTGTAACAAATTGTCAAATCAAACACTTCACAAATAATTTTGGTGATTAGACAGCGCTGATGAAGTCACAGTTTAAGTGTAGTATCAATAGACAAACGGTAACGAGCGTGTCTAGGACATTAAGCTTACTGTAAATATGTCTCGTGTTCTGTCATGAATTGTGATGTTTAGTGACCGATGCGAGCACTAATGAATGTATTCCTCATTGTTTTTTGTTTTTTTTAGTCCAAGCTGGAAGACTACAAGACGCGGAAGAGCAAAGGAGAGCGGCTAAATCAGGATCAGCTGGTTTGTACCGTTGTCTTGTGTTTTAGTTTAAGTTTTGGTCATTAATTAGTAATGGGTAGTGAAGGAGACTGCAGATTTATTATTATTATTATTATTACTACTATTTTTGCTTTAGCATAACATGGTCTGTCTGAATACTCGATTCTGATTGGCTGGAAGGTGTGCGTTCAGACCGCGTAACATGCATGTAGTTCCAATCAGTTTAAACACTGTTCTAAATTAATGCGCTGCCTGTAAACAATTATAACCTATAGGTACAGTTGCATACAGTATTTAAACTCACAGCTTCGTTATTTGTAGAGATGCGGCACAGACGCAGGTAACACGCACACAGTCTCTCTCTAACTATTATAATTAATTCAAATAAATGTAATCTTGTCAACACTTTATCTCTGTATGATTTCGAGCGAGCGGAATTCTAGATCTGACAACCTGTATATAAAATAACTAAAGAAAATTAACCGTTACCCTTATCCTTCCAGTCAAATTTTGCCCTGCAAGCATCAATGACGGCTTTAACTCGTCGATGCTGGCAATCGATCATGGTATAAGCGGGATAATCTACGGCTAGGTGTCCGTTACACCATTTTATTGCGCTTCGCTTCGTGTCTGGTGGGTTTTTGCCTCCACGTCCCTGCGTCTGAGCTGTTACTATAGAAACGATAACGTATTAGAACGAGCGCGTTGATATAAACCTGCAGTTCAAGGATACAACCAGAGCTGCTGTCCGAGCCACGCTGTCGCACGCAAATAATGCGTAGGGCAGTGGTAGCTCAGCGGTTAAGACGTTGGACTACTGATCAGAAGATTGTGAGTTCAAACCCCAGCACTGCCAAGCTGCTACTGTGGGCCCTTGAGCAAGGCCCTTAACCCTCAACTGCTCAGTTGTATAAATGACATAAATGTAAGTCACTGTGGATAAGGGCGTCTGCCAAATGCCATAAATGTAAATGCAATGCACTCCCTCCTTCTGACCAATCAGATTCGAGCATTTCTTCACTACTCAGAATGACGGTGTGGAATATAATTTTTCTTTAAATTAACTTTTACCTCATTGCCTGCTCCTGTTTGGAATTAAATGATCATTCTGATCAGAATTAAAAGCCCCTAGACAGGCCACACCCATAATCGACTTGTCACTTTGCTAGTGTGAACGTGTGTATAATATCGGATGGTTTATTTAGCCCAAAAAAAAAAAAAACCCCTCAAGACTCCATGTTTCTGGTGTGAGGCGAAATGGCTGAAAGACAAATTAGGCGGTAAACATCGTTTTTTTCTTATTTTATTCCCCTGACCATCCCCCCCCCCCCCCAGCTGCTGTTGAGCATCACGTCGAGCAAGGGAGCCGGTTCAACTGGCAGCTTTACCACGTTTCACAGATAGTGTGATGCTTTGCATCACGTGCAGTTCCTTTATCTCCAGTGTAGCCATTCGTCCACTCCGTTCCTGAGGATTAATAATGCCGCTATTCCACATTTCCCAGCCCTCTGAAAGGCCGTGTTTGGAAACGTCAATGAGCAT
Source organism: Cranoglanis bouderius (assembly GCA_023630585.1). NCBI lineage: Eukaryota > Metazoa > Chordata > Actinopteri > Siluriformes > Cranoglanididae > Cranoglanis > Cranoglanis bouderius. The sequence goes on from CM042567.1 coordinate 1,168,800, forward strand.
TTCCTGCCTGATCTGGTCAGCACTTCATGGTTGAAAGGATTTTTTTTTTTTTTTTTCAGCAGATGGTTGCATTTTGAATGTTTCATATTTATAGACGTTTTGGCCTGGAGCTGGCACATGTTTGCTCTTCATGTGTGTGAAAGATAAAACTCTAAAACCAGCTCTAGTTTATGCATCAGAGCAAATAACCGGTCTAATGTTGGATAGAGAACAATGAAATGTCCAGTCGATGTTACAAGTTTTAATTGAAAAGCAGCACTGATTTTAATCAGTGCCAGAGTGGAGTTGAATCAACTTTTCCATCAGCATAACGTCCGTATTAAAGCCTTGCATATTGATTTCTGATTCGTATATTTATTTTAGGACGCTTTGTCCAAAGCTCAGGAGGTGGCACACAACTTGGAGTTTGCCCGGGAGCTTCTGAAGAGCTTCTCGTCTTTAAACGTCGAGGTTCGATGTGGTTTCTCCGTCTTCATCTCTTTTTATTTTGCCGCGCAAGCCTCTCTGTGTGTAACCTTTTCTCCTCTCCGTTTTCCTCGTGCAGATCCAGAAGGCGGTGAAGAAGGCGGCGCGGCGCGAGCAGCTGAAGCGCGAGGAGGCGGAGCAGCGGCGCCTGAAGGCTGTGCTGGAGGTGCAGTACGTTCTGGACCAGCTCGGCGAGGAGAGCGTGAGGCAGGAGCTGAGGCAGGTGGAACGAGGGACCGATGGGCCCCTGCTCACCGAAGCCGAGCTTACGGGACTCGACGACTTCTACAAGCTGGTCGGCCCTGAGAGGGACCCCAACATCAGGTAAGATTTCTCTTCTTTACAGCGTTTAGCTGTAAAATTCCACCAAGGATGCAATGCAAAAAAAAATAATTGTCTCCCTTTTCCCCCCCCCTATTTTATAATCAAATGTGTATTTAGGGCTGGACATTATAATGAACGTCAAATCACGACACTTGACATTTGTGTGACACATGAAACGTATCATGATATTTTAATTTAGTAAATTATGTCACAGAAGGGGGCGGGGTTAAAAACTGTATGGAAATTATTACATTTTAAAGAAAGTGATTTCAGCTGCTTCCATTCTGTTCTATTTAGTTTGTCATTATTTTAAAAAAAAATGGTTATCATGATGCAGACAGTATCTCAGAAAAAAGCGTATTGTGACATAATTGTATCGTGATATTCATATGCGGTCATCATATCGCCCAGCCCTGCTTGTAACATTGATCCGTTTTTACTAGTTTCACAACAGACCCTGTTCAGATTCAGACATTTTGTCTCCATCAACGTTGCCAGATCTAGTTCCTAAACCGTCTCGAGACGAGCCAGTGGAAAAAAAAATCAAAGCAAAACCTGGATAAAATGCGCTTTAAGATGTTCTTCATCGCCGAATTACGTTCACGTGCTCCGTTTTGGTTGACGGTTCTATCTGCTCCTTTCACTCTTCCAGACTGACTGATCAGTTCGAGGAGGCGTCTGTGCATTTGTGGGAGTTGATGGAAGGAAGAGACAAAGCTGTGGCAGGAACCACATGTAAGTCCTCAGACCGTTCCTTTAAATATGAAGGAAAATGAACGAAACCCATTTACTGCTAGTGATTGTGTATTGTGTAAAGACTGTAAAGAAATGGGGCATTGTTCTTCTCGACTCTTCTCTGACTCAGCAGCTGGGCGTCGTACCCAAGGTCTGCTCTTGAAGCCTGCGGGCATGAAGGATGGGCAGGGTCATCTGCCTAATACATAATGAGTCGCACGTTAACCCTAATGAGCTGTCGAAACACATTTCACTCTACAAGTACTGTTTTACTTGTTTTTGTTTTTTTGAGACGTATCAAACAGGAATGATGTTTTGGCTTAAGAGAGCAGCCACTTTCTCCTTCGTTGCATGTCTAATGACATTCACATCCAAGATCTGTGTACTGATCCAGAGTTTGAGGTCGTGTTAAATGCTCGATATCGCATCGGTGCATTCTTTGCAAGAACGTGTAAGGATGAGTACTCGTCCTGCAGTATCTCACAAAAGTGAGTACACCCCTCACATTTTTGTAAATATTTTATTATATCTTTTCATGGGACAACACTGAAGAAATGACACTTTGCTGCAATGTAAAGTAGTGAGTGTACAGCTTGTATAACAGTGTAAATTTGCTGCCCCCTCAAAATGACTCAACACACAGCCATTAATGTCTAAACCGCTGGCACAAAAGTGAGTACACCCCTAAGTGACAATGTCCAAATTGGACCCAAAGTGTCAATATTTTGTGTGGCCACCATTATTTTCCAGCACTGCCTTAACCCTGTTGGACATGGAGTTCACCAGAGCTTCACAGGTTGCCACTGGAGTCCTCTTCCACTCCTCCATGACGACATCACAGAGCTGGTGGATGTTAAAGACCTTGCGCTCCTTCACCTTCCGTTTGAGGATGCCCCACAGATGCTCAATAGGGTTTAGGTCTGGAGACATGCTTGGCTAGTCCATCACCTTTACCCTCAGCTTCTTTAGCAAGGCAGTGGTTGTCTTGGAGGTGTGTTTGGGGTCGTTCTCATGTTGGAATACTGCCCTGCGGCTCAGTTTCCGAAAGGAGGGGATCATGCTCTGCTTCAGTATGTCACAGTACATGTTGGCATTCATGGTTCCCTCAATGAACTGTAGCTCCCCAGTGCCGGCAGCACTCATGCAGCCCCAGACCATGACACTCCCACCACCATGCTTGACTGTAGGCAAGACACACTTGTCTTTGTACTCCTCACCTGGTTGCCGCCACACACGCTTGACACCATCTGAAACATAAGTTTATCTTGGTCTCATCAGACGACAGGACATGGTTCCAGTAATCCATGTCCTTAGTCTGCTTGCCTTCAGCAAACTGTTTGTGGGCTTTCTTGTGCATCATCTTTAGAAGAGGCTTCCTTCTGGGATGACAGCCCTGCAGACCAATTTGATGCAGTGTGCGGCATATGGTCTGAGCACTGACAGGCTGACCCCCCCACCCCTTCAACCTCTGCAGCAATGCTGGCAGCACTCATACGTCTATTCTACAAAGCCAACCTCTGGATACGATGCCGAGCACGTGCACTCAGCTTCTTTGGTCGACCATGGCGAGGCCTGTTCTGAGTGGAACCTGTCCTGTTAAACCGCTGTATGGTCTTGGCCACCGTGCTGCAGCTCAGTTTCAGGGTGTTGGCAATCTTCTTATAGCCTAGGCCATCTTTATGTAGAGCAACAATTATTTTTTTCAGATCCTCAGAGAGTTCTTTGCCATGAGGTGCCATGTTGAACTTCCAGTGACCAGTATGAGAGAGTGTGAGAACGATAACACCAAACTTAACACACCTGCTCCCCATTCACACCTGAGACCTTGTGACACCGAGTCACATGACACCGGGGAGGGAAAATGGCTAATTGGGCCCAATTTGGACAGGGGTGTACTCACTTTTGTTGCCAGCGGTTTAGACATTAATGGCTGTGTGAGTTATTTTGAGGGGACAGCAAATTTACACTGTTATACAAGCTGTACACTCATTACTTTACATTGTAGCAAAGTGTCATTTAGTAAATGTTGTCCCATGAAAAGATATAATAAAATATTTACAAAAATGTGAGGGGTGTACTCACTTTTGTGAGATACTGTATGTGTATGTGATTGCTTGGGTTTGATTTTTAATTTCAATCCAGTCACTTGAACTTTTTTTGAAGTGAAATGTACGGTAGTGGTGCTTGTGATCTTTGTGTTATTCGAAATTTTTTAAAATTAATTTTGGATGCCTCGATTTTTGTTACGTTTTTGCTTTTTTGGTTGTATGTCTTTTTACTTTATTTATGGGGCAGCTGTGGCTGGTTGAAATTAATCAGATGTTACCAAAGTACCTAAAACTAATTGGGGTTGTAGGGAAATATGGCACTTATTTTCTTTTGTGATAGAAAAGGTGAAGTTTTTTTGTGAAACATTCCTGCAGTGGAAAAACTGTCTAATGTGGTTCCATAACATGCCACTGCAGGGCTGAAAACTTATTAGCACGCTCATTTTGTGTTATTGCGGCCATCTAGCGAAGCAGTCATGGAATTTTCACTTAAAGCGGACTCATTTTTTCCCTGGAAAGATTTCCTTTTAAATGTCTGTTCTTTCATTCAGGAATTGATTTTTGTTTGTGGTAGGAACTGTGATGGATCCAAATTCCGAGTCATTGGTGTTGAGTCGGGGTGTGTAGTAGTGTGGCTGGAGATGTTGAAGCAGAACTGGGAAACTTATTTGATTAGGGAAAAATGCTTCGAGTAACCCTAATGACCGTACTTTATTTATTTATTTATTTATTTATTTTTAGATTTTCTGTGGCGCCCATTCATTATACGCACTCATGACCTGTTTCTGATTTGTAGACAAGGCCCTTAAGGAGACTTTGGACAAGATACTGCTCAGCGGATACTTTGACCAGACGCAAACTTCGCACCAGAATGGAGTGTGTGAGGAAGAGGAGGAGGAGGAACAACAGCAACAGCAGCAGCAGCAGCAGCCGCCGCCGGCTCCTGCCGAGTCAGCGGAGTGTGAGGAGCAGCCGGCGGAGCCAGGTATGAATCATCATGTACATATGACAGTAATGATGAATGGGTCTGGTGCCGGTGTTTACGGTTCTGCTTTTGTTTAACAGAAGGGTCGGTCACTCAAGAATTCACGGAGCCCGTTGAAGTGGAAGCAACCGAGGTTGGTGTCAGTGTTGCTTTATTCGTTTATTTATTTATTTTTCTGTTTCTTCTAGATGCTTAACATTTCTCTCTTTCATTGCAGTTTGTAAACCGAAAGTTCATTCCAGAAGCCACTTATAACACCAGTACTGAAAAAGAGCAAGGAGGGGAATGGGCCGTAAGCTCTGAGGTGAGATCTTGGTCTGCTCGTTTTCACACTTGAGTTTTGCGTGGAGCGTGAAAACGGTTTTCGAGCCCTAGAGTGTTCCAGAGAACCCTATTTTTTTACTTAGACAATCAGTCAAACTCTGAAATATTCTGATGAGCCCCGCCCCCAAACAAACCCAGAATCAGTACGGTGTCTAGTTTTCAGGCCAAGTGTGAAAACAACCTTAGTCTATTGGTCACGTGTTTACGATCTTTGTCCCTACAGATCGTAAGCTCCCTCCAACAGCAGCAGCAGCAGACTCCTCCTCAGGCTCAGCAGCCTCCTTCATCGATGAGCCCGGCTCTGGTGAGCTCGGAGACCCACTCGCTCGCCCCCGTACTCCCTCCCTCCTCGGCTGACCCGCTGGTCAGGAAGCAGGCCGTGCAGGACCTCATGGCACAGATGCAGGGCACCTACAACTTCATGCAGGTCAGCAGATGAGCACATGATGATAAACTGGCAAATTTATTATTGCTCCATGTGCTTTCTAAATTTTTTTTTTTTTTTTCTTTTTTTTTTCTCCTCCTCCATCTTTTCTTTTTGTCAGGACTCTATGCTGGAGTTTGACGGACAGTCTCTGGATCCCGCCATCGTATCCGCTCAGCCTATGAAGTCTGCACAGATGGTCTGCGCTCCAGGTAAAAAAAAATGGAAATTTGCATATTCGCCCAAAATGCAGCTGGTACAATTGAGTCATGGTTTCCAGTCTCGAAGCGTTTATATAAAACGGTACGAGCGCTCGGAACAATCACACTTTTTTTTTTTTTCTTCCCCCCTTCTCTGTTAGCGTCAGAAAAGATTCGTCGTTCTGTAATGTGGCAGCCATTTTGTTTCTGCCATTTATTAGTGTTCAGTGCACGTTTGTATGTTTGAGACAAAGAGTGAGATGTCTTCTGTGCTTTTGATTTTTTTTTGTGCAGCTCACACAGAAACCCGACTCCCTCAACACAGCACAGTTCCTGTACATCCAGAACCCACACAAGTAAGTAAACAGATCCTGGAAGGAGGACGGTTGGGGGGGCGGGGTGTAATCCTTACAGATTAGCCTTTAAAATGCTTTCCCTCCTGTTTAGGTTCCCATGGTGTCCCCTCCTACCGAAGTGTACACCTCTACGCCGCCGCTCTACCAGCCTCCTCACAGCACAGACCCTCGGCCTCAGCCCGACCCCATCGACCCCCTCCAGGTATTTGCTCCGTGTGTCATGTACAGCTGTGGAGATGAGATGTTTGTCCTCGGTCCCCGTGTTGATTTTCCGTTGTATGTGTTCTAGGTGTCCATGCCCCTGTCATCGGAGCAACCCCCTGCCCCATCGTCCCAGCCCCAGGCCTTTCAGTCCGTTTCCAAACCCCTGCACAGTGGCATCAACGTTAACGCCGCACCATTCCAGTCCATGCAAGCGGTAAGAACTCCTCACATCATGCACCGTTTAACCGGGTTGAATCGGGTCCAATGTGACGTTGAGAAAATAAATGCTGGATAACGAATTACTGAGAGAAGCAAACAAACCAAAAGTATGAATTTTGTGGACTGAAACACCATCACATTGTGTTCTTAAAGTAGTTCCAGTTACTTTGCTCTTCCTGGAAGATTTTGTGGTATCCCTACACCATCAAAGCCAAACTACACACTAGGAAGTTTTGTACACAATGAGGGGGGAAAAAAAAAAAAAAAAAGTCCAATCTCTCAGAAGGTCAGCTGTACAGGTTTACTGAGTTGTTTAATATATGAACACATATTTAACTGAAGAATGCATTTATTTATAATATATAAAACTATTTGTGTCATAGGTTTTGTGTGAGAACATGTACAGGATGACCGTGTACGATTTGATGTCTGATGCTGTAGATATGTTTGCGCATGTCTGCCGTTGTGTGCGTGAGAGTCTGGTTTGATTTTTCCATATGCTCTTTTTGTCTGATCCGATCCTCAGGTGTTCAATCTGAACGCCCCAGTTCCTCCCTCGAATGAGTTGGAGTCTCAGAAGATGTCGAGTCAGTATCAGAGCACTTACACCCAGAGCTTCAGTAGCCAGCCCACACACTCGGTGGAGCAGCAGGAGCTTCAGCAGGAACCTCTCCAGTCAGGTACAAATCCCCTCCCTCCAATATCACTGTCCTCCATGTTTCTTTTTCTTGCTTGCTCCCAAACTTGTCACCTGATTGGTCAGGAGATAAAAAAACACTTGACACTGGGCACTTTTCTGAAAAGTTTAACTTTTTTTTTTTTTATTTCAAGCGCCGATGTACAGAGATGATGAGGGGACATGGGAGGAAAATGTGTATTTCAGTGCTTTGCATTCTCTCACAGATATTTGGTTTCTCTCGAATTTATTGCATCCTCTTGTTAAACCTGTCGTGTTCTCGCGAGAGGCTCCTGTCGAGAAAATTCTTTCGCGTAAATATTTTTTTCCCGGTGTCTTTCACTTACTGCTGACTTTATTTCTTTATACGCGAGTCCGAGCTCAAAATAAAACGCTGTGAACCGCTCCATTGTGAACGTTATGTCTGAACCTCTGCCTTGCTGCCAGCGGGAAATTAAACCGGAAGTAACGTTGGTACGAACACGGGAGGACGCGAAGGTTTTGCAAGAGAACGCAAAAAAAATTGTGTGAGAAAGCAAACTGCGAGCGAACAAAGTTTCTCGGGGGAACGCAAAAGTGTTAAAATATAAATTTTCCTCCTGTCTAATTTTTTTTTTTTTTCCTTCACCATGTCCCCTTAGGGGCTCAGTACTGCTGTGACTCATAAAAGAAAAGAAAAAAAAAAAAGTGGCTTCGTTCCTCACACCTTGCAGCTGCTTCTTACAGGATTATATGTAAAGTTAAACGTGCCAGGTGTGAAAGCAGCACAAACTGTTCTCGCGGTTGTGAAAAAAGTTCTTGAGACACATTTTTGCATGTAATTTTTGCACTTTTAACATCTGATTTTATTTACAGTACATTTTAAAGACTTTTTCCAGGTGCTTAATTAATGTGAGATCAGTAAATCTTGTTGAACGGTAAGATCATGAAGTAGAACATGAGTCCAGAGTCTTTGCTTTCGTGTCGTTGACTTTCGTCAACTCTGTATTTGCGCTTTCTTCTTCAGTTGTCGGAGCGTTCCACTCTCAAGACCAAGGGATTCCTTCCTCCGGAGGCCACCAGTCGATGAGCCAGCAGCCGTCGGGTCAGGGCTCAGGGTTCGGACGCCAGCCGCAGTCTTTCTACAGCAGCCGAGCCATGCCACGTGGAGGTCCCCGGAACGCCAGAGGGGCCATGAACGGATACCGTGGACCATCCAACGGCTTCAGAGGTCCGTTCTCTCACTGTTAGTTGTGGGAAAAGGTTCTCTTCTGAGTTTTTGCGTATATTGATCGGCTTTGAACCGTATAATTGTCGACGAGTTACTCTGAAGTACGCTGCCGAGTTCAAAACATTTATTTCAATTACACCCCTATTTATTTAATGTTTTGAGACACTCGGTCGTTTCACCTTGAAAGAAAATAGATTAGCAGTTCAATCAGAACAAAAGTAATGGCACTCTACGAAAGGAGTTTAGTGTGTTGAGGCGCTGCAGTGGCTGAGCTGCATTACTGGAAGATTTTCATCGTCTTTCAGCACTTTGCCTTTTATGGAGTTTTGTGGGTGTGGCTCGATATGAACGTTAAAACCGAGTCCGAACAGAATCTGGGAAATGTTTGTAAATCTGGTGTGCGACTTAATAATCACAAACCTGGTTTATTTATTAACGGTTCTGTTTTTAGGTGGATATGACGGCTATCGCGCTCCTTTTCCCAACACTCCCAACACTGGTTATGGACAGACCCAGTTCAGTACTCCACGGGATTACTCGAGCAGCACCTACCAACGGGTACGCACCACACACCTCGTTCTCACCACACACCGTCTAACTGGTGGATTTGCGCACGTGTGTTTTGTTGCAGATTCATTTTATTGTTGATCGATTCATATTACTAATAGAAAGCACTGATTTTCATTAAAGCTCATCACTGAGCACAAATTACATATTCACTAGTCACTACTTAAAAGCTACTTGATTTTAAAAATCACCTCAATCCTGGAAAATGTAATTAATCCGAGTATCGTTAAAGAAATCTGATCGTTGACTTGTGTAGATTTGCTTTAATCAGATTTTATAACGCTCGATTTTAATTATTGCTGGAATCTGACTTTTTAGCCGTGTAAACTCTTCAGCTTGACTTTTATTGTATTTTTTATTTTTTTATTTTTCCCCTCGCTCCTCCCCCGCCCCACTTCCTTCTTCTCCCAACAGGAAGGATATCAGCAGAGCTTCAAGAGAGGAGCTGCCCAGGGAGCTCGAGGTAGCTCTCGAGGTAATGCTCAAGCGATGCGATCCTAAAACGCTTTGAGAAGACCTAGTTGTCTTTGGCCACCTTGAACATTCATTTATTGAGAATGGGTTTAACCTCCCTATTTTATTTTATTTTTTTCCCCTCCCCCTTTCCTCTTAAAAAAAAAACAACACACAAACCACCCCCCCCCCCCCCCAAGCCCTCTCGCTCCCCATCTTTCTTTCTCTGACCACAGTGGTATGTTTCTATTTTGGCTTATCAAGTAACCCTTGATATTTTATGGAGACACGTGCAGAGCTGAAACTGTCAGTGTTGTGATTTTTCAGCAAGGTTGTGTTAAAAAAAAAAAAAAGAAAAAAAAAAAAAAAGCAAATAGATATTCATGTAAAACTTTAAAGATTTTCATTAATTTATTTTTTGTATAAAATAAAATGCAAAAAAATTCACCGCCACTGTTAATCATACGAGGGGTGTTTTAAAATTCTTTCTTTTTTTTTTCCCTCCCCCTCCCCCTCCCCCTCCTTATCCTGTGGTTCTCACCAGTGGGTTTTGTTTGAAATAATCTTCAACATCGTCCTCCGCCTCTTCCACGTTTCATTTAGAAGAAATTCCCGCAGCCCAGGCCTTTGTATGCTCATGTTGCTCCTTGAGAGAATGTTTCAATAAAGACGTGTTGCATTACCTGCTTTGTCTGCTGCTTTCTTTTTTTTTTTTTTTTTTTTTTTTTTTTTTTTTTCCCCCCCCTTGGCTTTTTGGTGCTCCAGAATCTTTGCACCTGCCTGAAATGGGATGATCGATTGTGCTGGCTTTTGCTATAATTTTTTATTTTTTAAAATTTTCTTTATAAAGGATTGCAGTTGATTTGGTCTGGCTTAGAGATTTCCCACAGCTTTGCTTTCCTGTCTTTTTTGCGCTGTTTGTCATCCTGCTATATTCGAGGGGAAAAAAAAACAAAACACTGATGTTAAAACGGTTCTACCAGTTTTTATTGGTTCTGATTTTTGGTTCTGGGTTAAACAATAATGTTTATTTCCAAAAATCCAGCAGCATCACGTTCCACTTTTGGATCTGGCTACTGGAAATACTCCGAAATTGACCACAATGGTACAAATTGTAATCCTGTATTGCAGGGGTGTCAAACATACGGTCCGATAAAAGTTAGAAACCCTGGTTTGACTTATCATTTTGTGGACGATAATTGAACGATTTAAAAAAAAAAAAAAAAAAGCGCTAAATAGAGCAATAAACTCAGCTATTGACAAGATGTGCTAATTCAATAAGCTTCCTTCCAAAGGAATTTCAATAATTGCAAATTATTCATGACATAAAAATCGAGAAGGTATTGATGTTACTAAACCTTTTTTTTTTTTTTTTTAATAACTCTGTTGCCCTAAAGTGAGTTTGACACCCCTGTAGAGAGCGCTAGATCGTTTTCGGATTTCTCTTCCAACACAAGTAGCTTCGGATTTTAAACCTTCATCCGTTCGCTAAAATGCCCCCGTATTAGTTGCTTTAACCAGGTGAGTCCTGTTTTCACATTTAAATGTAACTTGTGCATGCAATTTCATTTAATGATTCTCAACATGCATGATTTCGATTTGATTGAAAGATGACGCAAACGAGGACCACGTGATCATGTAGGAATTCTTTGTGTGTTGCAGGACGAGGCGGGCTGTACAAACCCAACCGAGGGATGAACGCCATGGCTGCGGTGCAGACTAATTAATCCTAAACGCTTTCCTTGTCCTCCATAACCTGCTCACCAGACTCCTCTCCATCTCCATCGGTCCACGTAGCGAGGTGTTTGGATGCGCAAGATACGATCGTCACGATAATTAAGCCATACCACTCCTAACTAACCTTAAGCTGTACGTTGTAAAGCTTTCTGTCAATCACTCGCACGCTGTCGATAGCCTTAATTCTGTAAAGGAGGAACGTTTGTGCCTTTTTGAGTTTAAATTTGGACCAGGATAGACCACGGTTCGTATATAATACACAAACATAGCCAAAAAAAAAACAATGTGAAGTATGATCCGTACTGTATTGTAATGGTTTTTCTTTAATCTGCACTGTACTAATGATCACGTGATGAGTGCTTCGTAGAATTAAATGTCTTTCAGTAGCGCTGTGGTGACTGTGGTTCATTGCACAGTGACAGTCTAATGGAGAAAAATAAATAAATAAATACGCACATGATTGGTCAACATAACTGGCATTTTAATAAATGATGACCAGTACAATTCTGGGACACCTAGGCCACTTTAATAAGAATGGCACACAAAATTATATATAATGAGATGACACATTCATTTCTTTTATTATTATTCTGTGCAGAAAATTTGACGGACCTTTAAAATGGGCACATGGATACAACGACAGGGTAAACAAAGAACTGGAATTTAAATCATAATACAAGAATACCGTTTGGGTCATTTGAAGCCTGAAATTAAATCTGAGACTTTGTGAAGTTTATAATCTTTTATCAAAGGAGGCAGAAATCTTAATTAACTCCATTCTTTATTGAAATATCTGGACCTTGTTTGGATTAAAAATGTATCCAGTTGTAAACTTTAAGCTCGATTACATGAATTAAAAATGATCTCGATCGATCATCGTGCCCTTTCCGTAATCTCTTCCCGTAAAATGTGCAAAATAACTTTGACGATGAGTCAAACCAGCATGAGGAGGATTATAAAATTAAAAAATAAAATGAGTCATATGTTTATGGTTGAATAAACTGTTGAGAACAGCGGAAACGGGAGGATGCACGTGGAGGTGAGGGGTTCTTACACGGCGCCTCCAGACGCTGGAGAAGAAGTGGTGTGTGTGTGTGTATAATCTGCACAGTCCAGCTCCTGATACCAGTCTCTCATCTACGGTCCTTGTCGGACGTCCTGGATGACGTTGGGATGGGAATCCTGAGGCTGGCCGTGGCTCAAATCCTGCTGGGCTGCAGGAGCTTCCTGGTGTCCTGGAGGAAGTGGCTGGTGCTCGGGCGGAGGCTGGTAATGGTCTTTAGGGGATTCTGGGACTTCGTTACCCTCAACTGTAATAAAAATCAGTAAATTGTGACACTGGTGAAACTGGAGCAGTCAGAATTTTTTATTTGCCTCTACGTTCCACTCCGAGGGCCATTGTAATTGTGTTTGCAATCATAATTCGATAGTTGATTACTAAATAGGGTGGTCGTACAAAAATAAAGCTTTACTTATAATGTGTAATGGCAACATGTAATTCTGAATTGATTTGATGCACCATCGAAGAAGGACTGAAAACTTGTCAACTAAAGCCTAAGGATGACTTCACACCTATTAGTCCGTGTACAGAGTCTGAATCAGTGAAATGGATTCTTTGGATTCTGCATAAATTATTGAAATTACAAAAAAATATCTAAACATTGTGTCACATCCAACGTTTATTTTCTCAAATCTCCACATGACATTTCTGCAGCGCTACAGCTCTGCCTCAGTTTAGCAACTTGCAAAAAAACATAAATAAATAAATGTTGCAGCCAAAAACACGGGTTTGATTCACTTCCTGCCGTCAAGTCGATGTGATTCAGAGTCGAATCGTTTTCTCTTTGGAGCTCGCTTGGAAGAGGACTGAGGCAGCTTCTCGGACCAGAACGTGAGCGAAGTTTTCTCACCTGCCTAAAGAACTGCACCAATTTATTAAAATATTTGGATGTGTTGTTTCTCTGTCTCTTTTTAATTACATATATACACACGCACACACACAATGTACAGTACCGTGCAAACATTTTAGGCAGGTGTGGAAAAAATGGTGTAAAGTAAGAATGCTTTCAAAAAAACATGTTAACAATTTATATTTATCAATCAACAAAATGCAAAGTGAGTGAACAGAAGAAAAATCTACATCAAATCAGTATTTGGTGTGACCTCCCTTTACCTTCAAAACAGCATCAATTCATCAATTGTTCTAGGTACACTTGTACACAGTACTGAGGAGACCATTAATTCTGACCAAATCCTCAACTCCATTTACAGAAATGCAGCCCCACATTTGCAAGGAACCTCCACCATGCTTCACTGTTGCCTGCAGACACTCATTCGTGTACCGCTCTCCAGCCCTTCGGTGAACAAACTGCCTTCTGCTACAGCCAGATATGTAAAATTTTGACTCGTAAGTCCAGAGCACCTGCTACCATTTTTCTGCTCCCCAGTTCCTGTGTTTTTGTGCATAGTTGAGTCGCTCTGCCTTGTTTCCACGTCGGAGGTGTGGCTTTTTGGCTGCAAGTCTTCCATGAAGGCCACTTCTGACCAGACTTCTCCAGACAGTAGATGGGTGTACCAGGGTCCTACTGGTTTCTGCCAGGTCTGAGCTGATGGCACTGCTGGACATCTTCCGATCGTGAAGGGAAGTAAACCTGATGTGTCTTTCATCTGCTGCAGTAAGTTTCCTTGGCCGACCGCTGCGTCTACGGTCCTCAACGCTGCCCGTTTCTTTGTGCTTCTTCAAAAGGGCTCGGACAGCACATCTGTAAACCCCTGTCTGCTTTGAAATTTCTGTCTGGGAGAGACCTTACTGATGCAAGACCTTCTGCCTCGTTGCTGTGCTCAGTCTTGCCATGGTGTATGACTTTTGACAGTAAACCGTCTTCAGCAACCTCACCTTGTTAGTTGAGTTTGGTTGTTCCTCACCCAGTTTTATTCCTCCTACACAGCTGTTTCTGTTTCAGTTAATGATCGTGTTTCAACCTACATATTGAATTGATGATCATTAGCACCTGTTTGGTATAATTGTTTAATCATACACCCGACTATACGCCTACAAAATCCCTGACTGTGTGCGAGTGTACCTAGTAGAATTGATGCTGTTTTGAAGGCAAAGGGGGGGGTCACACCAAATACTGATTTGATGTAGATGTTTCTTCTGTTTACTCACTTTGCATTTTGTTAATTGATAAATATAAAATATTAACATGTCTATTTTTGAAAGCATTCTTACTTTACAGCATTTTTTCAAACCTGCCTAAAACTTTTGCAAAGTACTGTATATCTAAAAGATGTCTTAAAATCATACCGTGAACTTCAGGTGGAGCCTCGACCTTCTGGTTTTTTAGACGCTCCATGTGCTCTACAGCCTGCGAAGAAAAAACACACAAGTGTTTGAAATTAATGAGCCAATCTGCATATTAATGCACAACACAGCGATTGGATTTCTAGCTACGCCAAGACACATTCGAGTTCAATCCACAGTCCAAGACGAATTAAACGGTGAGATGTTCTATACGGTTTACGAAGTCTGATTTTCCTACTTGTTGGAGTTCTATTTTCTGTGCGTTGAGCTGCTCCTGCTGTCTCTCCAGCTCGTCTCGTTGCTTCTGCAGTTCGGCCGTTTTCTGGTTCAGATCCTGCTCCTGCCTGGTGAGATGTTCCTCGAACTCGCGCATCTCCTCCTCGGTGTACGCCTGGTTCTGCTCCAGAGTCTATAAATCACACACCATAGAGGAATTAAGCTTCGTTACTACTCAATATCGACATCCTAACGCCACGACAGTGCAGCAACATCTCCCTCACCTCCCAGCTGTCCGGCTCCAGGAATTCTTTCTTCTTCGTAGCGATCAAGAACTCGTGTAACGCTACCAGACGGTCCTTGTCGATGTCGACCTGTTTCAGAAGAAGAAGAAATGACTTTAAAAGTGTGTGTAATACTTATTTGTGGGCGGAGTTGTGTGAGACAAACATCACAGCTTTGGACCAATCACGGTGAAGATTAGAGGATGACTATGACGATGGACCCAGAAACGTTTGGCTCCAGAACTTTGCGCTAACGTTACCATGGCTGTCATGACAACACAAATGGAGATAACCTCTGTGACCACAAGGATTTCACTTTGAATAACGTTGATCTAGAAAGGATGGTCAATTTGGCAGCATTCCCTAATTTGCATATTCATGAACACTGATGATGTAGAAATTCACCTCGTTCATGACGTGCTCCCTCATCCGTAATCTCTCCTCCTCCATCTCCACCATGTCGTCCTCCTCGTTGGCAGGATCGTAGATTTTCTCCAGCTGTGAGCGCAAGTTGTTTGTTTTTTACAGATTAGATTAAAAATCGTTTTTTTCTGTGGTTTTATACGACGCATAAAATCTACAGATGTGTACCTCTTTAGTAAACAACGCCTCCAATTCCTGCTCGTCGAAGAAGCCGTCTCCGTTTGTATCTGGAATACGCGAGAACCATAATCGGAGATTTTATTACGGATTAAAATGAAATGTCATCCTGCTTGGGAAGTTTCGGTGAAAACTAAAACGTTACCGTGCAGGTTGAAGAACGTTTTGGGGTCGAAATCGTCAGGGTCGAGACCGTCCGCCTCCTCCCACACCTCTTTCAGCTGATTCTGACTGCCCTGAAAAACCAAAACACGCTCAACGTTAAGAGGAAATCTCAAACACAGAGCTTAGAGGAACCTTGAAGAAACGGCGAAGCCGTGATCGAACGTACAGGATGATTGATTTTCGGGTGATCTGCGTGCTTCTTCTTCATCTCTTCGTAATGCTCCTCTTCCTTTTTCCTGCCCTCCTCGTCCAGGGTCTTCAGGTGCTCGCGACGCTCGTGCTCTTTCATCATTTCGTACCTCTTGAACTCCTCGTGACGTTCTTTGTCGTAATTCTCCAAATCCTTCGTGGCCTGGACAAAAATATGTACATGTACTGCTGTTTGCTGAATACACCATGTGACCAAAAGAACGTGAACCCTTGACCTTCACCATTTGAAGTTCTTCCATAAACTATTCCTACAACGTTAGAAGCATACAACCGTATACAGTTGCAATTAAAATTATTCAACCCCCATTGTCAAAATTTACAGACTTTCAGCTGGTTGCGATGAACAAATCAAACAACTGAAATAGTTCAACACAGCGAATGCTTCAAGTGGTTTCCCCAAATTCAACTGAAAATGCAACTTATAATGACTTCTCCAGTCTCAAAATTATTCAACCCCTTCATGGCAAGAGTCTTTAGTACTTAGCAGAGACCCTTTTGTTGTTATGACCTGCTGCAAACGAGATGCAGAGCCAGACACCAGCTTCTGGCAGCGTTCCTGAAGAATCTTAGCCCGTTCCTCATGAGCAATGGCCTCCAGTTCAGTAATATTCTTGGGTTTGTGTGCTGCAACCACCTTCTTCAAATCCAAAAGCCAGGTGACTGTGATGGCCCTGTTGAATCTTCCAGGACTTCTTCTGCATCCAAGCCTTGGTGGAATTTGAGGTATGCTTGGGATCATTGTCCTGTTGGAAGGTCCAATGACGCCCAAGCTTCAGCTTCCTCACAGACGGCATGAAGTTTTCTCCTAGGAATTCCTGATGTTTCAATGAATCCATCTTGCCTTCCACACGCTGCAGGTTTCCAATGCCAGAGGATGCAAAGCAGCCCCAGAGCATCACCGAGCCACCACCATGCTTGACTGTGGACAGAGTGTTCTTTCTTCATTCTTCTTTCTCCAGACACACCGTTGATCCATCGTGCCAAAAAGTTCCACAGAACAGAATCCCAAAACTTCTGTGGCTTATTTATATGATTGTGATCTGACTTTTCTTGTGCTTTTGGGTCAGTAGTGGTGAACGTCTTGGAGTTCTGGCATGGAAACCTTCTGCATTTAGTACACACCATACTGTGCTCACTGAAACCTCAGTGCCTGTTGCCACCAAGTCTTGCGGCAGGTCTTTTGCAATCACTCGAGGGTTTTTCACAACCTGCCTTCTCAGAAATCTGGTTGCAGCCGTCGATAGCTTCCTTTTTCTGCCCCGTCCAGGTATTTCATGTATTTTCTGCTCGTAGCCAGTTCAGGTATTTCATATGTTCCAGCTCAAGCACACCTGGTGCAACTAATGAAGCCCTTGATCAGTTGCATCAAGTGTGCTTGAGACAACACCTGTTTTGCATATTTGTGCTGGAGAAGTCATTATAAGATGCATTTTCAGTTGAATTTGGGGAAAACACTTGAAGCATTCGCTGTGTTGAACTATTTCAACTGCTTCTGTTTGATTTGTTCATCGCAAACAGCTGAAAGTCTGTAAATTTTGACAATAAACCTGATTTGCAATGGGGGTCGAATAATTCTGATTTCAACTGTAGAATTTCTCTGTATGCTGTAGCATTACAATTTCCCTTCACAATGCCCCTGTGCACAAAGCGAGCTCCATGAAGACATGGTGTGTTAAGGTTGGAAGAAGGTGGAAGAGCTCAGAGTGTCCTGCACAGAGAACTGACCTCAACCTCAACCACCTTTGGGATGAACTGGAACACCGACTGCACCCCAGGACTCGAGTGTTCAAGCACAAATGTTACATCAGGAGAGTCGAGTTAAATCAGCACAAAAGAGTAACTTACTGATTTGATGAGTCTGTCCAGATCTTCCACCTCAAACGTGTGAGGGTTCATGTGGTTCAGATACTCAAACTGCTTCAGTAGAGCCTGATGGTCCACGACCACGCCTGGACAACAAGCGGGATAGAAATAATCAAATCAATTCCACAGGAAATGGGAGTCGTGATGGTGTGCTGAACTGCACACACACACACACACACACACACACACAACAGCCAATAGCATTTGAGATACATCGTGCCACACCCTACCCAGTAGCTAGCTCGCTAAATATGGAGGAGTTTTAAACGAGAGAAACTTTTGCTGCATTCTTCTTGCCTCAGCAACAGGAAAGAACAAACCCACACTGAATATTGACTGTATTATAACTGTGGCAGTTTGTGTACCGTTCCCTCCTTCGATGTCCTGCTTGGCTTTGATCAGCGTCCTCAGGCGACTCACTTCTTGCCTTTTTAACTCGTCGAGTTTAGTCCTGACGTGGTGGCTCACAAAGTCCAGCTCTTTAGCCAGTTTTCCTTGCTGGAAGCATGAAATCAGATCAGAATTTATACACAACTTATAACACATCATAATTCATAATTATTACAGAATAACTGCATAAAATAACTACACCTTTATATCCTCCATGTCCGTGTTGTGCAGCTTTTCTCTAAAATGCTGGTCTTTTTCGAGGAAATCGATAACTTCCCTGAGATAGCGGTCATAATGCAGTCCAGTGTCCTTAAAAAGTAAAAAAAAAAACACGAACAACAACAACAAAAAATAAATAAATAAGGAGAATTTAGGCCAGAAAATCCCCAACAACCTGATGTTTTATTTATTTATTTTTTTTTTTTTTAAAGTGTGTTCCGGGTTTGTAAAATTAACAACAGCATTAAAGACATGTTCATAGCTGAGTAAACACTTTCTATTTATACTCTGTGCAAACACTAGCTCTGTGTAAATACTGTAGCTCAAATTGTCTTGAGCGCATCATTTCCGATGTGGATCAGAGTTGACGAGGACTTTTACAGTAGCAGAAAAGTAAATCTTGCCGTGGGGACTTTAGATCTTTAAACATTTGATGTTACAAATGAAAATGGTGCCGGTTAGTATTAGTGCCAGTAAGTTTTCGGAGTGTAAAGTTTACGTCTCCAATTGTTTCTGAATGAGAGAAATTTGTTTTCAACCAATCGACGTCCTGCACCGTTTCTAGCCCCGCCCACTCGTCCTTGTTCGGTTCTCTTGGTACCCTGCCAAAAAAAAAAAGGGATCCACATATTTGTTTAAACATATTTTCACTTCGGTTATCAGTGGCCTACCCACAATGCCGTTCTACTACAGCGCCATGGGATTTATGAACTCTGACAAGGACAAAACACCCCTCAAAAACGCCCCTCAAATCAGAAGTCAGGGAGGCGTCCTCAACCCACATTCAGCCTATGACATCACGTCAACATGGCCGCTCAGACCGCCAACAGTGAATAAATCATAAACTCACGATTACGAATGTTAGCTGGTGATCCGTCCGTCCGGTTTCAGAACCGAACCGTGATGTTTAGTGATTCCATGCACAGTTTCTTTAAAGCTTCTCTGTAAAAGTCACTGCTGTCGTCGTGATCGCCGTCATGACCTGGGTCTCAAATCACAAACCTTCACCGTACCTTCCAAAATATTTACTAATAAAGAAAATACAGCACTTAAAGAAGACCCTTCGAGTGGTTTAAAAACGCTTTTTAAAATTCAGATAGTCAAACAATAACTTTAATGAGCGATTTGAGACACGGTGTTAAGTTTGTTTATTCGGTTGCGGACACGGCAGCTACGTTTCCATCCATTAACTCGTGCGCATTCGCGGAACACATTTGCGAATAAAGCGTCGTTTCCATCCCATGCCTTCAAGAGAACACTTCTGGGGAAACCGGCGCATTGCGCTCTCCGCCATTTTTACTTTTCTGAGCCAATTATCCAATCACATGACTTGTTGAGGCAAAGTCAAACCACATTTCTTGACACACATCAAGGAATATACAGGTGCATCTCAATAAATTAGAATGCCCTGGAAAAGTTCATTTATTTCAGTAATTCAACTCAAATTGTGAAACTCGTGTATTGAATAAATTCAGTGCACACAGACTGAAGTAGTTTAAGTCTTTGGTTCTTTTAATTGTGGTGATTTTGGCTCACATTTAACAAAAACCCACCAATTCACTATCTCAACAAATTAGAATACTTCATAAGACCAATAAAAAAAACATTTTTAGTGAATTGTTGGCCTTCTGGAAAGTATGTTCATTTACTGTACATGTACTCAATACTTGGTAGGGGCTCCTTTTGCTTTAATTACTGCCTCAATTCGGCGTGGCATGGAGGTGATCAGTTTGTGGCACTGCTGAGGTGGTATGGAAGCCCAGGTTTCTTTGACAGTGGCCTTCAGCTCATCTGCATTTTTTGGTCTCCTGTTTCTCATTTTCCTCTTGACAATACCCCATAGATTCTCTATGGGGTTCAGGTGTGGTGAGTTTGCTGGCCAGTCAAGCACACCAACACCATGGTCATTTAACCAACTTTTGGTGCTTTTGGCAGTGTGGGCAGGTGCCAAATCCTGCTGGAAAATGAAATCAGCATCTTCAAAAAGCTGGTCAGCAGAAGGAAGCATGAAGTGCTCCAAAATTTCTTGGTAAATGGATGCAGTGACTTTGGTTTTCAAAAAACACAATGGACCAACACCAGCAGATGACATTGCACCCCAAATCATCACAGACTGTGGAAACTTAACACTGGACTTCAAGCAACTTGGGCTATGAGCTTCTCCACCCTTCCTCCAGACTCTAGGACCTTGGTTTCCAAATGAAATACAAAACTTGCTCTCATCTGAAAAAAGGACTTTGGACCACTGGGCAACAGTCCAGTTCTTCTTCTCCTTAGCCCAGGTAAGACGCCTCTGACGTTGTCTGTGGTTCAGGAGTGGCTTAACAAGAGGAATACGACAACTGTAGCCAAATTCCTTGACACGTCTGTGTGTGGTGGCTCTTGATGCCTTGACCCCAGCCTCAGTCCATTCCTTGTGAAGTTCACTCAAATTCTTGAATCGATTTTGCTTGACAATCCTCATAAGGCTGCGGTTCTCTCGGTTGGTTGTGCATCTTTTTCTTCCACACTTTTTCCTTCCACTCAACTTTCTGTTAACTTGCTTGGATACAGCACTCTGTGAACAGCCAGCTTCTTTGGCAATGAATGTTTGTGGCTTACCTAGTGAACCAAACTGAGAGACCATTTTGAAGGCTCAGGAAACCTTTGCAGGTGTTTTGAGTTGATTAGCTGATTGGCATGTCACCATATTCTAATTTGTTGAGATAGTGAACTGGTGGGTTTTTGTTAAATGTAAACCAAAATCATCACAATTAAAAGAACCAAAGACTTAAACTACTTCAGTCTGTCGCATTGAATTTATTTAATACACGAGTTTCACAATTTGAGTTGAATTACTGAAATAAATGGACTTTTTCACAACATTCTAATTTATTGAGATGCACCTGTATATATATATATATATTTTCGGTAAATATGTTTCCATCGTAGTTTACGAATATAAAAAAAAATAAAAATATCAGGTCTCAATTGAGCAGATACGGTTTTTATGCGCATTTTGGAGATTATAATCTCATCTGCCGTTTGTTTCACGCGATATCCAAACATCTGCTATCTGGCCTCCGTTGTTTACGTTGGTACGGCACCACGCAGAACCGCCATGTTAATTTCTGAGAATGGGGACACACCAAAAGATCGCAGGATACGTGCAGCACCCATCTCGCGTGTGTGTACTCATCACCGAGTATAAATCAGCCTCGAGTCGAATGCACCGAAAACAAACGAATCTCCAGCTAAAGAGAATGATGCGGCGGCGCTTTAGCGTTTCAGTCTTTCTCTCTCTCTCTCTCACACACGTCCTTATCTGTCCAAAGATTCACACTATATAATACCGGGCATCAACTCCTCAACCCTGAGTGTTTGAGATCGTTGAAATGAGATCGTGTTCTCCTGGTAAACACCACTGTAACCGCTCAGGGCAGTAACGAGGTCATGTTGTGATGTCATAACGACAATACGGCACCGAGCAAACCAACATATTAAGCACCAGAAAGTGAGAATGTTTTTCCATTTCTTTCTTTCTTTTTTAGGTTTTTAATTTTTGCTTTAAAACCACCACACTCACCACACTTTGAGACGGTTCCTGTACCTTCTCTTCTGGCACCTTGACCTTAGTTTTATCTACACTAATAGGCACTGACTGGGAGCTGAACAGCAGGCTGGAGAGCACAAGGCAAGTGGTGAGAGCTTTTATCCATGACATCTGGAAAATAAAATAAAACAGATATTAACGTTAGTTAGTGAACCAGTGTGTTTCATAATGAAGGTTTAACAACAACAGCTGCTTCTATTAGCCGGCTATGCGTCTTTAACCTTTTTAATTAAGTATAAACCTTATTTTTTTCAATTCGGCTTGGTTTTTTTTTTACTTTCACAGTTTAATTATTGACTTCTCCATCAGCCAACCGCAGTTTGACACGCAGCTTTAACTCCTGAGTGCTGATATTAGCTCACAAACAGAACATATGTTACATGCACACTTCCTTCCTTCCTTCCTTCCTTCTCTACTCATCAGTACGTGTAGGAAATCCCATCCGCGCGCTCTTCTTATGTATACTACTTAGTACGCTAGTGTTTATCCAGCCATACCCGAGCTACACGTTATCAGCTTAACAGATTAGCTCGTCAGACCTGAGATAATGACGTCAAACGTCCAACGAAACACCCCCCCCAAAAAAAAAAACCGACTGTCGGACACTTACTTTGTTTATTTCCTATGGCGAGGAGTTCGAAGTTAGATCAGACGTCTTTTCAGGTCCTCGCAGGTGCTCTTTCATCACCGCTAAACTTCCTCACTGTCTCGTCATCACTACATTAAAACAAACCAGTCCGCTAAGGGAGGGAGGGGGGAGGAGGAGGAGAAGGAGGGGGAGGAGAGAAACGTCGCTGAAACAATGTAGGGGGAAAAAATCACAGCGACACCCAGTGGTGGGTCGCAGCCATTACACACAACACACTCGGTGGCCATTTTCTTTTAGTCAGACATTCAAGAGTCGTTTATTCGTCATCTGCACAGTCACACTGGGTACACTGGGCATTGAAATGCTTGTGACGAGGCTCAGATTTAAACATTGACAGTACAAACACTTATTGACATGAACAAATGCATAGTTGGACATTAAGGCTAAGATGATACTGTGATGGGATGGTAAATGAGACAGTGACGAAAAGTGACGTGCTATAGAATTATTGTAACGGCAGGGTAAAAGTGACATGCTATAGAATTACTACAATGGCAAAGTAAAAGTGACGTGCTATAGAATTATTGCAATGGCAGAGTAAAAGTGACATGCTATAGAATTACTACAATGGCAAAGTAAAAGTGACGTGCTATAGAATTATTGCAACGGCAAAGTAAAAGTGACGTGCTATAGAATTATTGCAATGGCAGAGTAAAAGTGACGTGCTATAGAATTATTGCAATGGCAGAGTAAAAGTGACGTGCTATAGAATTACTGCAATGGCAGAGTAAAAGTGACGTGCTATAGAATTACTGCAATGGCAGAGTAAAAGTGACGTGCTATAGAATTATTGCAATGGCAGAGTAAAAGCGACGTGCTATAGAATTATTGCAATGGCAGAGTAAAAGCGACGTGCTATAGAATTATTGCAATGGCAGAGTAAAAGTGACATGTGCTATAGAATTACTGCAACGGCAGAGTAAAAGTGACGTGCTATAGAATTACTGCAACGGCAGAGTAAAAGTGACGTGCTATAGAATTATTGCAACGGCAGAGTAAAAGCGACGTGCTATAGAATTATTGCAATGGCAGAGTAAAAGTGACGTGCTATAGAATTACTGCAACGGCAGAGTAAAAGTGACGTGCTATAGAATTACTGCAACGGCAGAGTAAAAGTGACGTGCTATAGAATTATTGCAACGGCAGAGTAAAAGTGACGTGCTATAGAATTATTGCAACGGCAGAGTAAAAGTGAGATATGCTATTAAAGAAGGCAGATCAGTAAATACAAGTACAATAAATAGTAATTGGTAAAACTAAACAGTATGTAGTAAATGTAGAAAATGTCTAAGTGTCCGGGAGTGTCAGTAATAAAGTGTCTCAGTGTTAACTGAAGGGCTACTGGCTGTTAAGTAGTCTGATGGCTTGCAGATAAAAACTGTTCTTCAGTCTGGTTGTCTGTGACTGGATGCAACGGAAGCGTCTGTCAGACAGCAGTTTCGCAAACAGGAAATGAGCAGTGTGAGTGCAGTCCTTAATGATATTGCAGGCCTTTCTTAAATAGCGTACTTGGTAAATGTCCTGTAAGGATGGGAGTTTGTTTCCAGTGATGAGCTCTGCTGTTCTCAACACTCTCTGAAGAGCTTGATGGTGCTGATGGGCTGCTTTCGTTATTGTGATATATATATATATATATATATATATATATATATATATATATATATATATATATATATATATATATATATATATATATATATATATCATTATATATTCTAGCCCTGCATCCCAAGTGGCATACTTATACATAACTTAATTGATCATTCCCTTGATTTATTTTTCCACATTTCATTCACAAAAAAAAACCAAAACAAAACAAAAAACAAAACCTACAGGAATCCTGCAGGATTTCCATTTTTCAGCAGGATGTTTGCTGGTATCATTGACAAACTTTGCTGGAAATTCCTATAGGTTTTAAAGTGGAGCCTTCAGTACAACAGAAACATGCTGCAGAAATAAAATGAAGTTCCCAAGTACTTAATTTCCTGTAAATGAAAAAAAAAAAAAAAAATCTGCAGGTTATGTAGTCGACAAAATTAATAATAATAAAAAAAAGGTAGCCCATACAGAAATCTGATATATGAAAATATATGTCCATATATCCGAGTAAGGTTTTTATATATGTTTCATATATGGTCAAAACATATATAACCAATTTGAATATATGGTGGTGTATGTGCCCCCTATATGTCAAAATTATACGTGTTACCCATTCACGTACAGTACTGTGCAAAAGTTTTAGGCACCCTATTTTACGACTTCTACATGATCAAGTCAGTACAAAAACATTTTATATTCCCAAACATTAGTTTTCTAGCACGAAATTAAATGTTACAGAAAAATGAAGGCTGCTGGGTTTCCCTGCAAAAATAAGAAGCGAGTGCGAAAGTCAAAGTGTCCAGAAGAACTGTGTCTGGTTCTGCAAGATGCTCAATAAAACTTACCAGCTCATTTCCTTATAAAACTGCACACATTGTACCGGAGACTACTATTTTTATTTTTATTTTTTCACACCAAATATTGACTTCTTTTGCATTAATTTACTACAGCTTACTGCTCTTTACGGTCTTTTAAAAAAAAAAAAAAAGTAGTAACATTTAATTTCATTATTGTGAAGGCATCTTTGCTCTACAGCATTTCTTTGCATGTGTCTAAAACTTTTGCACAGTACCGTATATAAATGTAAATACAGGGAAACAACATGCATTGCTTACATATGGTCAGTTTTGCAATTACTTTTTAACCAGCTGGTTCCAAGGTAATTTATATTGGATGTATTTAGTCAATTCAGTCCCTCCAGGATTTTGCGATCATAGAAATTAACACAAAGTCAAAGAAACTCACAACACGCATTCAGCCAAAGCCCCCTTGGATTCATGTGCATTGAAGATGAGTACAGAGGACAGTGGTAGGTCAGTGCTTAAGACCTTGGTCTTCTGCTCAGAAGGTTATGAGCTCAAACCCCAGCACCGCCAAGCTGCCACTGTTGAGCCCTTGAGCAAGGCCCTTAACCCTCACCTGCTCAGATGTATAAATGTAAGTTGCTCTGGATAAGGGTGTCTACCGAATGCCATGAATTTAAAAAATAAATAAGAACAGATAAAAGGTCTCATTTACCAACAAACATCACTGTGAAAGACCATGCAAAGCAGTTTTGCATATATCCTCCTGCCATATGTTGGCATATATGCATTATCAATATATGTTTTTATATATATACTATCTACATGTTCCATATTTGAAAAGGACCAATTTCAAATATGTTTCTATATATGGTATATATTATACATATATGTATATATGGTATATATTTTGTATAAGTGAAATTCTTACATGCCAATGTATTACATGTATTGGAAATTCATACCTGTCCATATATCACATTTCTGTATGGGAGGAATGCATCGGTTGAGTAAATGATTCAGTGAGTCTTTGGCAACGCACAAAAAGACGCTCACCTTTTGCACGTACTGGCGTAACAATGTAATTCACAGAAAGGGCCAGTAAATGAATCTTTTTCAGAGAAAACGTTTGATTCGCTGAGATGACGTCACTCTTTGGCATCGTAGTCATTAAGGTGTTAACTGCACTCCAGCTTGGAAACTTTACAGATTGCATCAGTCATCATGCAGCATAATTTCAATAAATAAAATAATTCATTTGTGAAAATACTTTGCTTTTGTTGTAAAGTTATTTCCCCAGTATGTATCCTGCAGGACACAAACACCCGCCATGTCCTGCAGAATTTCAGATTTATCCTGCGCAATAATCCTGCAGGGAGTGTGTGTGTTTTAAATAGACCTCCTTCACAGAATTCCTGCAGGTATTTCTACAGGAAAATGAGCTGAAAATCCTGTAAGATATCTCCACAATATTCCTGCAGGATTCCTGTAGGGTTTTCATTGTAAGGGTAATGAAACATGGTCGTCAGTTGGCCTTCCAGGGAAATCCTTTCAGGTTCCTTATGTGTTTCTTTATGACGAAGACTTTTCGGATGATAAAAACCCTGAATTATCCAACATTTAACAAACCCTAGAAGAATGTACCAAGTCCCAAGATATACTATACAGCTACAAGTATGTGCACCTCTGACCTTCACACCCATATGTGGTTCCTCCTCAAACTGTTAGTACAAATTTGGAAGCACACAATTGTATAGAATGTCTTTGTTTGCTGTAGCATCATATACATCATATACACAAAGCGAGCTCCATGAAGACATGGTGTATGAAGGTTGGAAGAAGGTAGAAGAAATGGAGTGTCCTGCACAGAGCCCTGACCTCAACCACACTGAACACCTTTGGGATGAACTGGAACTGGAGCCTCCTCACATCAACATCAGTACCTGACCTCAACCTCACTAACACTCTTGTAGCTGAATGAACACAATAATAAATAAAGGGGGAATAAATCTGAAATTGGATGTTCAACAAGCACATATGGATGTGATGGTCAGGCGTGCACATCACATATCGCTGTTCTACAACCCCAATTCCAAAAAAGTTGGGACGCTGTGTAAAATGTAAATAAAAACAGAATGCAATGATTTGCAAATCTCATAAACCCATATTTTATTCACAAGAGACCATAGAAGACATATCACACATATGGGTTTATGAGATTTGCAAATCACTGCATTCTGTTATTATTTTACACAGTGTCCCAACCTTTTTGGAATTGGGGATGTAACTAGAATGATTGCTGAGAGAGAGAGAGAGAGAGAGAGAGAGAGAGAGAGAGAGAGAGAGAGAGAGAGAGCTAAGGGAGCTCTTTTTGTACTGAAGGATAATCCTTAAGTAAAATATCACCCAGTTCTTCAGATTTCTAGCCTTTTGACGTGTCCTGCTTGTGTTTTTTTTACACTAATAAAGCTAATAAAAGACTCAATAAACTCCATTTAAAAATCACACCATCTGTCTCAAAACTGTTATATAATAATATTTCACTGATCAAATATTCCTGATGCAGAGATCCCCCTCTCTCAGCTCCATTCCCCTCATTTCACTGCTGTTTCCCTGCAGCGCCTCAAGGTGGAAGCAGAAACCCACGTTTCAGTCGCAGTGACTTTAATATCAGTATAATATCTCCTGCACACTCTCTCCAGTCTGCAGTGAGGAATTATAATTTTAACAATTTTCCTGGTCTCTATAAGGCTGTGCGATATGATATGAAGATGTAAAAATGACATTGTGATGAATGTTTGTTCTAGCAGTATAATTTTCTGAGATATTTCAAATATTGTCAGTATTTTATATAAAAATTACAAACTCTGATTGGCTGATTGGATGTTAAAACATACTAAATATGTAAATTTTCACTTGACAGGAAATTAAAATCATTGAACACACACTTATACACTTATACATTTCAAATCGATCCAATTAGATCTGATCTTCATTTATCTATTAGAGATACAAACATCATTTATGGAGTAGCATATGTATGTGTGTGTGTGTGTGTGTGTGTGTGTGTGTGTGTGTGTGTGTGTGTGTGTGTGTGTATATATTTATCAGAGAAATTGAAGTTGTACAAATTCCATTTTTATTTTATTAATATTTTATGATATTATCTATTTTTATTCTATTATAATTTTATTCTGTATTTTTCATTGTGTTTTATTTTATTGTGTTTTATTGTATTTTTATTTTATTGTGACTCAGAGATAAATAGTTTTAAGTGTTTTAATATTTAAAAATTTTATTTAATATTTTGTTAGACAACCAGTATATCTTGATACAGATCGTGTATTGTAGAAATGTTATATCTGCAGCGCTAGTTTCTAAAATATCTCTCTTTTGAAGAGAAAAGACTTTTTCTGTTTACTGAAAAAAGGTTTTATTATTATTATTATTATTATTATTATTATTATTATTATTATTATTATTTACATGTATCTTAGAATCACATAAAATCATATATAATTTTCATGAATAAACATAACCATGATAATGCTTTACATTAAGTGTTAAAAACCTTGAACCTTGAACCTTGAATTAATTAGCAGTAATTAATTCAGTAACAGGAACAGCACCTTCGCTAATGCATTAATACCAACTGCATTCATTTATTATAATACTGTATGCACTCTCATGTTCATGTATTGTATGTGCACACGAGTATATGAACACGTACATCCTGTTTACATCAGCGTTATTAAACACAGTGAGAATGAATTAGTAAAGTGAAGGATTTTTAATTTCAGTTGTGCATAACGTCTGGATTGTGAATCATTTCTACATTACAATTTAAAAACGTGCTAAAGAGTCAAAAGTATATAGTAAGTAAACAATAAGTAAGTAAACACTGTGTGATTATTTTCCTGTAACAGCATATTCCCAAGTGTTTTATTCCTTTTATACTACAGCAACACATCATACTATAGAAACGATAACGTATTAGAACGAACGCATTGATGTGTATAAACCCGTGATCTGCAGCTGCGCTACTGTCAGAGCTGCTGTTCTAGAAAATTAATCAACACCTTCTGACCAATCAGAGTCCAGAATTCAAAGTTGTAGAGTGTAAGCCTGGCTTATGATGGAGACAAGAGGGAGAAATATGATCCGAGTATTTATATTTCAGTCTCAGAATTATAGGTAAATAAGGTCATGGTTAGTGTTAAGGAGATCCATAAGCATGTTATAACCCGAGTAGAACTTTTAGCTAAAAGTTTTGTCAATCAGTGCTAATGGAGGAGGAGTTCAAATTGATTTCCGATTTAAAATTTTGGCTTTTAAACTTTCAACCGCAAGTGTCTCTGTCTCGGTCTCTGTTTTTGCTTTAAACCCTTTTTTGTTGCTTTTCCTGTCCTTTCTTTTACTCTGTAGCTCTGGCAATCCTCACATCTGCTCCTCACCTCACCTCCACGGTCCCAGGTGCAGAGCCGAGTGAAAGGTCAAAGGTCAGAGCTCATTTTCTTGGAATCTGTCTCGGCCGTCACTCCACACAAAATGATCCGGTATAGATGCTGTAGATCAGTCCGGTGGTGATGACAGATGAGGCGTAATTTCTTATGAACAAGATGTGGCTCTATATTCGCTTTAAAAAAACACACACACACACAGCACTTATTTTAGTTTATTTACATAAAAATGAAATAAAATTAAATAATTTTTTTTTTCCCTCCAATTTATAGAATGAACTGTTGTCATTCAGGAGATCGATTCAACAAGACCGAGATTTGAAAATGATCCAAGAGACATGTAAGAAAATAAAATCACATTTATCGTTAATGCTTCAGTAGCAGCATTAGTTCTGTTGTGACTTTCTAATACATTTTTTAATTTAATTTTAAAATATCTGTGATATCTTTATTTATCTATTAACAATATAAACAACTATTATGGAAAGACACCAAATTCCTTCATATGCTTGTGTGAATTATCGTGAGTGACTGGTCATGTTAAGGAAAATTAAATAAAATAAATTTTAATTACATTTAAAAAAACAAAAACAAATTTCATTTCATTCTCAGATTCTCAGATAAAACCTTATAAAATGTTATATTATATTACAGTATATATATATATAGACTTTCAGCTGTTTGCGATGAACAAATCAAACAAAAGCAATTGAAATAGTTCAACACAATGAATGCTTCAAGTGGTTTCCCCAAATTCAACTGAAAATGCAACTTATAATGACTTCTCCAGTCTCAAAATTATTCAACCCCTTCATGGACAGCATCTTTAGTACTTAGTAGAGACCCTTTTGCTGTTATGACCTGCTGCAGACGAGATGCATAGCCAGACACCAGTTTCTGGCAGCGTTCCTGAGGAATCTTAGCCCGTTCCTCATGAGCAATGGCCTCCAGTTCAGTAATATTCTTGGGTTTGTGTGCTGCAACCGTCTTCTTCAAATCAAAAAGTCAGGTGACTGTGATGGCCCTGTAGAATCTTCCAGGACTTCTTCTGCAACCAAGCCTTGGTGGAATTTGAGGTATGCTTGGGATCATTGTCCTGTTGGAAGGTCCAATGACGCCCAGGCTTCAGCTTCCTCACAGACGGCATGAAGTTTTCTCCTAGGAATTCCTTTGCCTTCCACACGCTGCAGGTTTCCAGTGCCAGAGGATGCAAAGCAGCCCCAGAGCATCACCGAGCCACCACCATGCTTGACTGTGGACAGAGTGTTCTTTCTTCATTCTTCTTTCTCCAGACACACCGCTGATCCATCGTGCCGAAAAGTTCCAGTTTTGTTTCATCGCTCCACAGAACAGAATCCCAAAACTTCTGTGGCTTATTTATATGATTGTGATCTGACTTCTCTTGTGCTTTTGGGTCAGTAGTGGTGAACGTCTTGGAGTTCTGGCATGGAAACCTTCTGCGTTTAGTACACACCATACTGTGTCTCACTGAAACCTCAGTGCCTGTTGCCACCAAGTCTTGCGGCAGGTCTTTTGCAGTCACTCGAGGCTTTTTCACAACCTGCCTTCTCAGAAATCTGGTTGCAGCCGTCGATAGCTTCCTTTTTCTGTCCCGTCCAGGTATTTCATGTATTTTCTGCCCCTGGCCAGTTCAGGTATTTCATGTGTTCCAGCTCAAGAGACACCTGGTGCAACTAATGAAGCCCTTGATTAATTGCATCAAGTGTGCTTGAGACAACACCTGTTTTGCATATTTGTGCTGTTGTGAGGGATTCTGTTCAGTGGGTTGAATAATTTTGAGACTGGAGAAGTAATTATAAGTTGCATTTTCAGTTGAATTTGGGGAAACCACTTGAAGCATTCACTGTGTTGAACTATTTCAGCTGCTTCTGTTTGATTTGTTCGTCGCAAGCAGCTGAAAGTCTGTAAATTTTGACAATAAACCTGATTTGCAATGGGGGTCGAATAATTTTGATTGCAACTGTAGGTATTAAATATTACTAAACATACAATATAATATAAATATTTAAATGTAAATATTAAATGATATTTCATGTTCATTAAAATTAAAGGGAAGCACTTTGGACTTTTTATTTTTATTATTATTGCAAATTAATATTGCAAGTTAAAATTTGTTAAAATTGTTTTCATTCCAAAAAAATAATAAAAAATAATAAAAAATTCTTAGTTGTTCTGTGTTAAAAAAAAAAAAAAAAGCCCACAGTCTTAAAAATTACGAAAAATTAAATCTATATTAGAGCTAGTTTTAATCCAATGAACGATGACAACATTAGTGATCAGACAAATAACCCAGGGTGCGTCTCAATCAGCTCCCTAGTTCAGCAGTCAGGGCACTGATCAGGGAGTCGACCATTTTAAGGGCTGTCTCAATCACGAAATCCTTCCAGTGCACTGGAATGTTAACTCCCTAAAAAATCCCACAAAGCACCACAAAAACCAGGGCGCATCAATACTCACTATGTTCCCTTACTGGAAATGACATCATATTTTCGGAAGCCTCTCAACTCGAAACAAATGTACTAAGCTTGTCTCGGCTACAAATGTAAGCAGCTTGTTATCACTGTTGTAGCTGTCAAATGATTACTTACGTTAGCGATTTGACAAATTATATGACATATAATGTCAGAAAGATATCGGTCCTGCCTGTTGTTGATACATTAAATGCCAGTGGAGACGTTTTACAATGCGAGTACATACAGTGGGGGAAAAAAGTATTTGATCCCCTGCTGATTTTGTACGTTTGCCCACTGACAAAGAAATGATCAGTCTATAATTTTAATGGTAGGTGTATTTTAACAGTGAGAGACAGAATAACAACAAAAAAATCCAGAAAAATACATTTCAAAAAAGTTATAAATTGATTTGCATTTTAATGAGTGAAATAAGTATTTGACCCCCTATCAATCAGCAAGATTTCTGGCTCCCAGGTGTCTTTTACACAGGCAATGAGCTGAGATTAGGAGCACTCTCTTAAAGGGAGTGCTCCTAATCTCAGTTTGTTATCTGTATAAAAGACACCTGTCCACAGAAGCAATCAATCAATCAGATTCCAAACTCTCCACCATGGCCAAGACCAAAGAGCTGTTCAAGGATGTCAGGGACAAGATTGTAGACCTACACAAGGCTGGAATGGGCTACAAGACCATCACCAAGCAGCTTGGTGACAACAGTTGGTGCGATTATTCGCAAATGGAAGAAACTGTCAGTCTCCCTCGGTCTGGGGCTCCATGCAAGATCTCACCTTGTGGAGTTTCAATGATCATGAGAACGGTGAGGAATCAGCCCAGAACTACACGGGAGGATCTTGTTAATGATCTCAAGGCAGCTGGGACCATAGTCACCAAGAAAACAATTGGTAACACACTACGCCATGAAGGACTGAAATCCTGCAGCGCCCGCAAGGTCCCCCTGCTCAAGAAAGCACATGTACAGGCCCGTCTGAAGTTTGCCTGAATGATTCAGAGGAGAACTGGGTGAAAGTGTTGTGGTCAGGTGTGGTCAGATCTCTTTGGCATCAACTCAACTCGCCGTGTTTGGAGGAGGAGGAATGCTGCCTATGACCCCAAGAACACCATCCCCACCGCCAAACATGGAGGTGGGAACATTATGCTTTGGGGGTGTTTTTCTGCTAAGGGGACAGGACAACTGCACCGCATCAAAGGGACGATGGACGGGGCCATGTACCGTCAAATCTTGGGTGAGAACCTCCTTCCCTCAGCCAGGGCATTGAAAATGACCTTAATGACTTGGAGAGGATCTACAAAGAGGAGTGGGACAAAATCCCTCCTGAGATGTGTGCAAACCTGGTGGCCAACTACAAGAAACGTCTGACCTCTGTGATTGTCAACAAGGGTTTTGCCACCAAGTACTAAGTCGAAGGGGTCAAATACTTATTTCACTCATTAAAATGCAAGTCAATTTATAACTTTTTTGAAATGTGTTTTTCTGGATATTTTTGTTGTTATTCTGTCTCTCACTGTTAAAATACACCTACCATTAAAATTATACACTGATCATTTCTTTGTCAGTGGGCAAACGTACAAAATCAGCAGGGGATCAAATACTTTTTCCCCCCACTGTAGTCATGTCACAGGAACTCGAGTTATCAGTGTCTCAATGTGTAGCGAGCCAGGGTCCTTAGCAGTGCCCCAACTCGTGTACACCATATACTGATTCACCACCTAGGGAGCTAAGGAGCTGATTGAGACACACCACTAATGTTTTATGCTAATAATTTAATTTAAAATAATAAAACAAATGATCAAAGAATCATTCAAGTAATTCTTTCTAACATTACTTTCTAGTTATATTTGCATAGGACACCTCAAATCTCTCTAAAAACCCTTTCAGAAACTGTATTTCGAAGATTTATGATTCTCTCCTCAGGAAGTTCACCCTCTCACACCAAATAAATAAATAAATAAATAAATAAATAAATAAATAAATGCAGGCAGCAGAAACTTTTGTCTGAGTTCATTCCTCTCCTCTCAATTATACAAAGGCAACGGCGTATTGAAAACTTCGAGTTCGACTGCGATTCTCATAAATCCGAGCTTTAACACAGAGCATTTAATATCAGCCTTCGTTAATAAGAGTCTCGCGTGCTGAATTATCCATAACGCTTCTCTGATTCAAAAAGAACCATGAAAAAAAAAAAAAACCTTGAGCGCTCTGTCTCATAATTAAATAATACATTACATGTGGCAATTATTTTTCCTTAGTGCCAGACCGAGAAAATCAATAAGCGTAGGTAGAGGATGTGTCTCTCGTCTGTTCCCCTCGTGGCCAATTACATCATCACAGCCCTAAATACCTGTACGGTGTCTGTGCTTTTAGTGGCAGAACGTCAAATGAGAGTCGTCTCACTGTGGGAAGATGAAACAGTCTTTTGAAAAAAGGGCGTGAAAGAATATCGGTGACATTTTTTTTCCAGAACGCTTCATCTGGTTTGACCTGCAACCAGTTTCACGAATACAACGTAAGATTTATCGTAGTTTACGAACTAAAGGTTGCATCAAGTAGCAGAGTTTTAACTAGATACCATTTTTTTCCAGACCGAGTCCTAATGCATGTCTTCTGGTACTCGTCAATACTGATACTGATACTGAAAGGAGTATTAATCAATCAGGAACGTCATGAACTCTTTATTTAGTTCTGTTTCTGCTGGTCTTTGTCATGTACTGCTCATGATGAGATGAGTTATCATGTTTACGATGTATCCCTTTACTGCATGTTGTTGCCGTATGGCAACAATTTTAATTTATCTCCAATTTTTTGATAGGCAATAATACAAAACTACTATTTTCCTATCTAACTGGAAAAAGGGGGCTTTAACTTTGACATAACAAAAAAAAAAAAAAAAGCCATGTCACATGGCATGGCGAAGGACATCATCGGAAGGCTCTCGAAATGTGATACATTTTTCAACATTTAGGCAAAACTACTTAAAGGAAAAAAACTGAAACATTATCTGAGATCAATTAACATTTATTTGTTTTTTGTTTTTTTTGTCATTTAAAGAAATTTATATATTTTGAGTATTCTGTTAAACGAATACTTAATTAGAGAGCGCAGAGCAGTATCAGCGAGCGTGGTTGTTAAAAATTGCGAATCGCAAATCGAACGGGGAAAGGAAGTGGGCGTGTCTCAGTGCTCGGTGCTCAGTGCTCGCAGAACTGAAGTGCTCTTTGTGTGTTTGTGCAATTCACGGCACGATCACCATCGTTGATACCGCATGCTCAGGTCAGCGTCCTCGTGCTCTCTTAAAGATTAAACACACCATTTAAACACCATAAAGATGTTTTATTAGGTTATTTATATTATAGGAAGATGCTGTTGTTGTTTTTTTCCCTACAGAGTTCGCAAAAAACGTCCAGATCGCTGACGTATCGTGAGAATTTATACGAGGTTTACGTCACCTGGTATCGTATGTTGGTATCGGAGCATTTTTGTGAGTATGCTAACCTAGCCTAACATTACAACTTAAAAAACTTAAGACCTTCCCTGTAGTGTGTGCAAGAAATCTGCAGGAAATAAAACCACTCTGTGATTGTGTTCAAAGTAAAAAGTGTGTTTTTATAGAATTGACTATACTGTAGATGTGTTGTTTTTTTTTTCATTTCCTGAGGATTATAATGATTTCTTCATGTGGGGAATGTTTTAAACAAAGTATTTAAAATATTTTACCACTAATGCAGTGTCCTACCTTATTCTGTCTTTATTTTAGACACGGGTGAAGTTTGCAGCCGCTTCAATAACTTTACACAGTCTCACGCCGTACAAATTTCCAGTCGAAATTTCTTCGCACCTGCTTTCTGCACGAGCTGATTTCCGCTAATCTTCTTTGATCGCGGGTCTGTCGTTAGAGGATCTTCGTTATATAATAATCTGATGTGGAGAACACACGCTATCACACAGAATGTTAGAGAATTCAGAACAGAGTACAGAGTGACGAGAAACAATCACACAAAATGGTTCATTATTGAAGTTCGATTGTCGTGTGAGAGCTCAAGCAGAGAAAACAAACGCATAAAGCCAAAAAAAAAGAAAAAAAAAAGACGAATACAAGAAACGGATGATTTGAGTCATCACGTTACGGCTTTGCGTCAGATACTAATCACTAACCGCTTCCCTGCATCTCAATCATGGATGTAATACTTCCTGTTTATGTCCGATCTGCTTTCCGATTGGCTGGCGATGCTGAAATATGTCATTATGTCTGACAGCTTTGCTCTACGATCACTTTTACGCTCTTCTTTAGTGTCTTAACTGAAATTGTACTGTACAACTTGCATGTTTTAAAATCCTCTCGATGTAAAGTTTAGGACCGAATTTACACTTTAAAGAGCTAAATTATACATGTGCGCTCAGCTCTAGGTGGTAATAACTGATTAAGTCGGATTAAGAGAGTTAGAGTGTGTTATGAACTTCTGTGTTTACGTGTTTCCGAGCGTCCATCTGGCTGGAAAAGAGCTCCGCTGCAGCCAGACATTCTTTCAGTTGAACAAATGCGTGTGTTCTTGGTGTGAAATATTCACGGCTGTTAAAAAGCAACGCATCAGATCTCATTAAACGTTGATGCGGCTCGTGGGCAAAGAGAACGTTGGACGCATCAAAGCCTCGCTCGGCCAGCTGAATACTAATCACGGTGACATTTATTTATTTATTTTTTTGTGATTTCTCATCAGCCACAGAGCTGCTCAGACCTGGCATCGGTCAAATTTCAAAAAAGGATCTGGACTCGTACAGTTAATTAAAGTTAATTAAAGAATAAAACACTGTGTGGTGCTGTTATAGGAAAAGAATTAACGACTGGGTGCTGTGATGCGGCTCGGAATTGATCAGCAGATCCTGAAGTCTTTTATTCCTCTTATACCATTTAAAAAAGTTATTAAACACAAGAATGACACACCATTCTTTAAAAAAAAAATCTGTTTGTAGTCACATTTAATGTTGTGGAACAAAATTCGTTCCTGTTCTCACTTACGTTACAGCAGCTATAATCAGTCGTTCCATCACCAGCCTCTCTTTATTCTCTCTCTTGATGTTAATAAGACAAAAAAACAAAAACAAAACACAGCTTGATATCATGTTACAGAGAAACTGCAAAGAAACGTAAACTCCTCAGTCCTGAAGATGTCAGAAAACTTAAAGTTACAGCTTTATCTCGGACTGTTACAAAGCGCTGACACTGGAGACTCCTTCCGTAAACGTCTCGTTGTGATAACTTGTTTTGCGGATGTTCCACAACATTCACTATAACTATAAACGCTTAAATATGACTCGTCGTACACTAATAAATAAAAAAAAAAATTGTAATACTAACTTCAGGATGTGCTGTTATAGGAAAATAATCACAGCAACTCTGCTTTGTGGATTATTTTCCTATAACAGCATGCCCCATAGTGTTTTATTCCTCACTTATTGTCTTCTTAATACCTCAAACCTGTCATGCTTTTAAAATGTTCTTATCTTGAAGGGCTCTTCAAAGGTTCATTGGTTAATTAAGGGTTCTTATCCTCCAAAAGGTACCAAGGGTTCTCCTCAGTGACCTTTCTGATAGAGAAACAATCAGTTGTAGGGTTCTATAACCCCGAAGGGTTCTAAAAGAGTGCATGCTGAAACTTTTGATGGATGGTGTAGTTGTGAAGTGTCACTCAGCGGGACTTGACCCCCATGGAGAGCCGAAAGAGCAACAAAGGTTTAGCAGACTCTCGGCGTAGAAGGTGGAGGACAGAGAGATTCTGCTCTGGGCTACAGAGAGAGAGAGAGAGAGAGAGAGAGACAGAGAGAGAGAGAGAGAGAGACTCATGAAATAAAAATCAGTGGCCGGACTGCGGTGCCGTGTTGCTCTGATGTGCAGAGAAAAAGAGAGAGGCTGAGAGACAGAGAGGTTTAGAGAAGGTTTAAAATATCCACAAGCTACTCAAATGCAGACATGCACGACCAAAGGAGTTAACATCAAAAGAACCTGTTTTCAGCTATTCTGTGTGGTGCCTTCGCTTTGCATATTTTATGAGCGCGGAGTTCTTGTTCAGGTTCTTGCGCCTGTTTGAATTGCCATGATGGCATGAAGCCTTCTTAAAAAATCCCAATTGTGTAAAGCACAGTGCTGACATGTTGGCCTCGGGAGCCGTGATCGGTACACGAGCCGAAGGTCCGGAGAAGAAAGAGACGACTCGGGTCTGCTATCTCCACATAAAAGAAGCTAAATGACCTATACTTGTGGTCAGGACTTTGAAGAAACAGATGACAATCAAAAGGACAAACAGTGAGCGGGGCACTGGAGCGAAGCGGCCCCGGCAGTTCTGTGAAGTCTTTGACCTGTGAGTTCAAAGCCGGCGCTGGACCTTTGGACCTGACTCGCCAGACAAAGGCTTTGTTCATACTTAAGCAAAATGTCGGCATTGTTCGCTTTGAGTCCGAGCAGCACCTGCAGGAAAAAAAAAAAAAAAAACGTTATTCCAGTCACCTGCTGGAGAAAAATCCATCCTTCACTCCTTTCAATGCTGCATTCAACGTCTGAATGATGCACGACTGTGTTCCTCTCCGCATGATGTTTATTTAATGTAATGCATCTCATGTACCGTCATCCTAACAGGACCAGGATGCTGAAAATGATGAACTATCATGACTGTGGAGTGATTTGTCGGTACCACCACTACGGAACCATCGTACTTTTTGATGTCTGTGGTGCTGGACATAAATCGGAGAGGTTCAATATAATAGCCAAATAATCTGCGAGAGTTCAGAACAATATAATATTCAAATAAATATCAAATAAATGGAATTTGTTAATTAATTAGATATGATCGTTCACACTACATCTTGATATTTAAAAAAAATACTTAACCGACAAAAACAGTGGATATAAAAAGTCTACACACCCCTGTTAAAATAGCAGGTTTTTGTGATGTAAAAAAAAAAAAATGAAACAAAATTAAAATCATGTCAGAACCTTTTTCACCTTTATTGTGAAACTGCAACATATAAAGATGAAAAAAAAAAAACTTCCAATAACCTGGTTGAATAAGTGTGCACACACTTTTTATAATTGGGAATGTGGAAATGTTCAGAATCAACCTCATATCAACATTCAAACTCATATTAAATACTAATTAGTGTACACCTGCCATCAATTAAAGTGACTGATTAACCCCAAATAAAGTCCAGCTCTTCCTATAGGATTCTCCCGACATCTTCTTGGTAACATCCAACTGGAAAAGCCACGGGCCGCAAAGAGCTTACAGAGCAGGTACGGGATCTCTCTGTTGAAAAATATCAATCAGGAGAGGGTTACAAAAAAATTTCAAAGGCATTGGATACACCATGGAACAGTGTAAATACAATAATCAACAAGTGAAGAAAATATGACATGACAGTGACACTACTAAGAACAGGATGTCCCTCTAAAATTGATGAGAAGATCAAGAGAAAACTGGTCAGGGAGGCTGCCAAGAGGCCTACAGCAACATTAAAAGAACTGCAGCAATTTCTGGCAAGTACTGGTTGCTCCCTACATGTGGCAACAATCTCCCGAATTCTTCATATCTCTAGACTATGGGGTAGGGTGGCAAGACGGAAGGCTTTTTAACCCAAAAAATAAAATAAAAAATACATCCAATCTCCCAAAACCATGTGGAATAATGTGTCATGGTCTGATGAGACCAAAGTTGAACGTTTTGGCTGTAATACCAAAAGATATGTTTGGCACAAAAAACTTACAACAAAGCACATTACCAAAAGAACACCATCCCCACGGGGAAGCATGGTGGCGGCAGCATCATACTCTGGGGTTGTTTTTCTTCAGCAGGAACTGGGGCTTTAATCAGGGTGGAGGGAATAATGAACAGCTCCAAATACCAGTCAATTTTGGTGCAAAACCTTAAGGCTTCTGCTAAAACACTTAAGTTGAAAAGGGAATTTCAACTTTCAGCACAACAATGACCCGAAGCAAACCTCCAGATGAACAAAGGAATGGCTTCACCAAAACTAAATCAAGGTCCAGATCTAAATCCAATCAAAAATCTGTGTGGTGACCTGAAGAGGGCTGTGTACAGGAGACGCCCAGCCAATCTGCTTTTGCAAGAAAGAATGGAAAAATATTGCTAAGTGAAGATGTGCCACACTGATTGCCTCTTACCCCAAAAAGATTGAATGCGGTGATACAGTCTAAAGCTGCTTCAAGTAAGTATTAGTTTAGGGGTGTGCATACTTATGCAACCAGGTTATTATACGTTTTTTATCTTTCTGATGCCAGAATCACGGGAGAGTTACAGATACGGTAGCGGCGATGGAGAAACGTAAACAGAACATGCTAATGGAGAGAAAAAAAAATCCTGATTTCCGGATCACGCCGAGCTGATCGATG
The DNA here is from genome assembly GCA_023630585.1 of Cranoglanis bouderius. Classification (NCBI taxonomy): domain Eukaryota; kingdom Metazoa; phylum Chordata; class Actinopteri; order Siluriformes; family Cranoglanididae; genus Cranoglanis; species Cranoglanis bouderius. The sequence continues at coordinate 1,208,972 of CM042567.1, forward strand.
ACGTAAGTCGTTTTGTATAATCGCGGGTCTATCGTTAGAGGATCTTCATCGTATTGTACAATCTGACATGGAGACACACTCTATCACACAGTCTGTTACAGAATTCAGAGCAGATCTCGTACCGCGTGATGAGGAATCATTGTAAAACAGCACTAAATCTCATGTGATCATTTGCGTAAATTTCCTGCCTGCTGCTCGTATAAAAAACCCACACCGGCGGACGGCCGCCTTGTTTAAACACCACCTATAGTGTTCGGGCCGAGAGAACAAGCACGGCTTTGTGAGAATGGCGCACAAATGCACCTCTGTGTGTCCAGCGACAGTTTTGCTTCGAAAAAATGTAGAATTCCATCTACGGGATTTCAAGCAGACCAGAAGTTGGCTCCTCGAGGCCTGCGGCGATAGTTAACCATGTCAAAGGCACGAGCCGAGACCGGGCTGTGTTCAGGAGCGCACGTTTCTCCAGAGACGCCGGACGGTTTGATGTTAAAAGTGTGGCTGGAAGACAATACGGAGCCGATGTGATCTACACAGCTCGGGGCTTTTTTAATGATTTTTTTTTTTTTTTTTTGTGAAGAAAGGTACGACAGGCAGGACTGCTGCTTTAGTAATGATCTACAGTTCAGATTCAAAGAGAAAAAGTCACAGTCACACGGGAACACTGAACTCCGGATTCATCATGGAGTCATGAGCGAAACGTTCGCCGCGTGCTCCGCGAGTGTGTGTGTGTGTGTGTGTGTGTACAATCTATCTACAAAGAACTTCAACCTGAATGAAACCAAGGCAACAACTTAAGACATGAAAATAGTTTAACGTTTGACTCCTCTAACTAAAACGTAAACTCCTCTGTCCTGAAGATGTCGGAAAACCTAAAGTTACAGCTTTACCTCTGACTGTTACAAAGCGCTGACACTGGAGACTCCTTCCATAGACGTTACATAAACACGTCCTTATAGATCAACGATTGGACACGTTTTTTTGATCTGTTTATTATTAGTAACGCCGCCGCCATACAGGTCCCTGTAAATGAGTCTGTTACTATAGAAACAATAATGTATTAGAATGACAGAGCTACTGCTGTGTTTAGAGGAAATTAAATAAATAAATAATTAAATACACCGGTGCTTGAAAGTTTGTGAACCCTATAGATTTTTCTATATTTCTGCAAAAATATGACCTAAAACATCATCAGATTTTCACACAAGTTTCACTCAATTAAACAAACGAGAAAAAATATATTACATGGTCATTTATTTATTGAGGAAAATGATCCAATGTTACATCTCTGTGAGAGCGAAAGTATGTGAACCTTTTCAGTTGCTCTCAGTATCTGGTGTGACCCCCTTGTGCAGCAGTAACTGCAGCTAAACGTTAGCGGTAACTGTTGATCAGTCCTGCACGTCGGCTTGGAGGAGTTTTAGCCCGTTCCTCAGTACAGAACAGCTTCAGCTCTGGGATGTTGGTGGGTTTCCTCACATGAACTGCTCACTTCAGTCCTTCCACAACATTTCTATTGGATTAAGGTCAGGACTTTGACTTGGCCATTCCAAAACTTTCACTTTATTCTTCTTTAACTGGTCTCTGGTAGAATGACTTGTGTGTTCAGGGTCGTTGTCTTTCTGCATGACCCACTTTCTCTTCAGATTCAGTTCATGAACAGATGTCCTGACATTTTCCTATAGAATTTGCTGATATACTTCAGAATTCATTGTTCCAACAATGAAGGCAGGTCATCCTGGCCAAGATGCAACAAAACAGGCCCAAACCATGATAGTACCACCACCATGTTTCACAGATGGGATAAGGTTCTTATGCTGGAATGCAGTGTTTTCCTTTCTCCAAACATAACGCTTCTCATTTAAACCAAAAAGTTCTATTTTGGTCTCATCCACCCACAAAACATCTTTCCACTAGTCTTCTGGCTTGTCCATGTGGTCTTTAGCAAACTACTGAAGGGCAGCAATGTTCTTTTTGGAGAGCAGTGGTTTTTTCCTTTCAACCCTGTCATGCACACCATTGTTATTCGGTGTTCTCCTGATGGTGGACTCATGAACATTAACATTAGCCAATGTGAGAGAGGCCTTTAGTTGCTTAGAAGTTACCCTGGGTTCCTTTGTGAACTTGTGGACTATTACACATCTTTCTCTTGGAGTGAGCTTTGTTGGTAGGCCACTGCTGGGGAGGGTAACAATGGTCTTGAATTTCCTCCATTTGTACACAATCTGTCTGACTGTGGATTGGTGGAGTCCAAACTCTTTAGAGATGGTTTTGTAACCTTTTTCAGTCTGATGAGCGTCAACAACTCTTCCTGAGGTCCTCAGAAATCTCCTTTGTTCGTGCCATGATACACTTCCACAAACACGTTGTGAAGATCAGACTCTGATAGATCCCTGTTCTTTAAATAAAACAGGACGCTCACTCGCACCTGATTGTCATCCCATTGATAGATCCCACTGATGACTCTAATTTCACCTTCAAATTAACTGCTAATCCTAGAGGTTCACATACTTTTGCCCTCACAGAGATGTAATATTGGAAAATAATAATATTTTTCAAGCACCACTGTGAATAGTTTCTAAAGGAAAATAATCGACTTTAGTGTAACAACTGGAAGTCCACTTCATCACACCACCCCGTCACTCAGCATTTCACGAAAACCAGCATGACCCACCAATGAGATCACTTCTGCTCATAAGAATTTGAATTTCCAGCAGTTCCAGGGAACAGAAGAATGTGAAATGAAAGAGCTCGATTCGAGCGCGGCGTCTCTGAGATGCTCGTGTTCTTCTCCTCAGGCAGAAACTGATGCGTTGTTCGTGCTCTGGATCGTTTGACCCTGCCGCTTCTTCGTCATGTCCGAGGACCTTGTAAAAACGCTTAAAAGGGTCTCGTTGGAGGAGTTAGCGTTCATGCGTGTGTACGTGACATGGGATTTAAACAGCTCCTCTTAAAACACTTCTCTTGTTGTCGGGTTCGAACACGAAACAGAGGCCCTGAAACAACAAGAACTCAGTGTAAGACTTTTCACGTGACAAAAAAAAAAAAGCTATTAGGTGTTAAATTTTAATTTAGGTTTATTAATTTGAATGAAACCTTTATGTAAAGGTATTCACGTCAAGTAGAATACAAGTAAATGCTCTGTAATCTGAAAAAAAACACCTTTTTTAAGCTAAAAGAACAATAATCATGATCATAATAATCATAGTCTCATGCCACGGATCTCTGAAAAAGAGCACGCAATCGTTCAAAAGAGTATGCAAGTATGCAAGTGATTAAGAAAGACATTTTTGGAACTAAAAGGACAAAATACAGTAAATTCCATCGACTGATTCAAGAGCTTGATCTCTACAGTGATGTTTACTTCAAACATAATTTCTGTGTCTTAGAAATTTAAATTGCACTAAGAAGATTTCAGTGTCAGTTACGCAGCCTGTGTGGCTACATTCAGCCTCAGTTGTCAATCTTTCAGTGAAGTATAAGAGTCAGAATCAAAAAAATTCCTGCCACAAAAGTTTTGCCGATTTTCTTTGTATTCTTTTCTCTGTAAACTTACCAAGCAGTCCGTACAGGATTCCGTTGAGTTTTTCGTGATTGTTGCGGCGAAAACGCTTGATTTTGCTGCGGCGTTTTTCAACATTTGCGATGCAACTTCTGGAGTTTTTTGTGCTTTCGTTTTTTCCGGAAAACTACTTCAATTGGCAAAATCGCAATTCCACGAAATTGTTTTGCATGGTCTGTTGGTAAATGAGACCTTTCAGCTGTACTCACGTTCGGCGCACGTGAATCGAAGAGGGCTTTGGCTGAATGCAAGTTGTGATGACGTCACATGACGCGTCTTGGCCCAAATCTGCGGAAAATCTGCGCTAATTTTGAAAAACAGCATGCTTGATTTTGCGTTCATTTCCACGATCGCAATATCACAAGATCCAAGAAGGGACTGACCAAGTGCCTTCACAGCATTTATATTTAGCCACACCCACAAAACTCCATAAACAGCAAAGAGAGCTAAAACAAAACAACAAAATGGTTTACTAAAAGGTGAAAGAGCACCTCCTAAGCATGGCGTTCCAGTAATGCAGCTCAGCAAGTGCAGCGCATCGGCTACCGTAAACACACACTAACTCCTCCTCCTTTTAAAAGGCGTCATTTCTTTCATCCTGATCAAACAGCTCGTCTTATTTGTGTTAATTTATGGAATGGTTTTCTTTCAAGTTGTTATTATGACACAGAACGTTCATTTGGAGACGATCAGACCAGTCGAGGTTTACATTATAGTCGAGGAATCTCATTCATATGAACTAACACCACATTTCTTGTGTAAATCCTCCTATGAATGATTTACGAATAAATTAATTTGTATCGTATCCAGGGCGATAAACGAGGCCCAGTGCCTTTACGTTTCCTTTACAACTAAATAAAAAGGTAATATTCGATGCGGTTTTAATGCTTAACGTGATGAGAAACACAGTAGCACCAGTCTGATGTTATGATATTAATGATAAAAAATAAAAATCAGACAGATACGTTTGCTAATCCTGGAGTGGAAAATCTTGCAAGATGCAAATCTTCTATTTGATCACTGTAATTATTAAGCCGGAATCAGATGTTCGTTTTCCCTCCACACGTTTAGTCGATGTATTAGTAAACAGTAATTAAATCCCCCCCCAAAAAAGGGCTTGTTTGATCAAAACCAGAGATGTTCATGAGTCTTGAGTGCTTCACCCAAATCCCAGTTTAAGCACGAGCACCTCGAAAACACATTTACAGTATTGATTGAGGCTATAAAAAAAACAACACCAGTGTTAATATTTATCATCGTCTGTAATTGGTTTGATGTCGTTACACAAGTTCAGTCGTGCTTCACGCCTCAGTGTTGTTTCAAAGTCTTTATTATTACGATAAAGCGGCCATGATCATTAATGTTTCACGTTCCATTTTCATTATGATGAATCTGATTCTGTAAAAAAAAAAAAAACTCTCGAACCCCTGCCAGGAATCACAGGGGAGCCCTGAAGTCTGTATTAATTATCAAGAATATGGTCTTGATCGAAGATGTTAATTACACTGATGGTTGGTGATGTGGGGAACAGGGCATGCATTTTATGCCGGGATAATAAAAAAATGAATTTTTAAACAAAGAGGGATCTTAAAATAATATCTAATCTGCAGAGAATATCCCACTTCAAAGGCCGATCTGTGCGCTTTGAAATTTAGCTGATGTTAAAGAAGAGCCGTCTGAATGTTTCAGCCAGTTAAATTTGGTCGAGGAGTCGACAGACAGAAGAAAACAAGAGTTAATTAACACTTATAACAGTTATAAACCCTTTCAACTTTCCTTTCACTTTCAAATATTAGCATTTAAATTTAGCAAATGAGTTTTTTTTTTTTTTTTTGTCAGAACGAATTTAATTTGGGGTTATGTTCTGTGTCACTGCCTGAGATAAACTCACAAGAAATGCTTTGCATTAGATTAGTCAGAAGGTGTTGATTAGTTTCCTATAACAGCAGCTCTAATAGCAAATCACAGGTTTACTGTATATACAGTACGTTAATACGCTCGTTATAATACGTTATCGTTTCTATAGTAACAGCTTATTCACTGGGACTTGATCTGTAAGGAGATGTTTATTTAACATTTATGGAAGGAGTCTCCAGTGTCAGCGGTTTGTAACAGTCAGAGGTAAAGCTGTAACTTTAGGTTTTCAGACAAATTAAAACATGTACTCGTCGGTAAATAAGAGGCGTGTGGAGGAATAAGTGGAATAAAACGCTCGGGGGAGTGCTGTTATAGGAAAATAATCAACTACAGGGTGATAACAGTAATTCTGTCACTCATTGTTTTACTTGAACAGCATGACACGCACAGTGTTTATTACTTACATAATGCATTAATCAATAGCACTCTAATGTAAAGTGATATTATTTTAATAACATTCTCAGAGAATTATATTTATTCTCTTCTCGTCAAAGCATCTTTTTAAAATTTTATTAGGTTAAAGTAGATTAAAATGACACATTCCACCAGCTCGTAATTCCTTCCTCGACCCCGAATTCATACTCAGGAACTCAGGACGGTGAGTGACGTCAAAACGAAATGGCCGCTCGCAGCATCAGCAGTAAACACTGCAGCTCTTCTTACCTTTAAATGTGTTAAACTGTATATACACCTCTTAGCTTTAGATCCATGTTTACTTGTTAAATCTACAACACTGACTCTACAGTTCACTGTTCTGAGGTAATATATACAGTATGTCAGTCATCACAGTTAGCTGACTAGCTCTTTGCTAGCAAAAGACGAACACCGAGGCGTCCGTAAGTTTTTTTCTACTCTGTAGCTCGGATGCACGGAGGTCGAAAATGTTGTCAAAATCACCACCTTATTCATTGTTCTAGCCTCCTCCTCCTCCTCCTCCTCCTCCTCCTCCTCCTCCATCTATTCATCCATCGAATCCCTCCCTCGTCATCCCCAATTTCTCCTGATGTCACCGATCAAACGTATCCGCTAACATTCCTCCTTGTGTTCACGAATTATCTTCAAATCCTCACAGAATTCCTGGTTAATGGAAGCAATTAAATCTGTACTTAGTCGTGCATTATTACAATGCTACTTATTTATTCCCCCCCCCCCCCCCACACACACACACACACATGATCATCCGAGTTCAAACCTCTTGATTCACATGCACGCTTAATATCATCCACTAGAGAAGAACAAAGCACAAAACAAGAAAGCATCCTCCTCCTCCTCCTCTTCATCATCATTCCTTTGTAGAGAGATCATTAGACAAACGTGCCGTAAGTGTGTACTTATGGGAGATGTCGGCTTTACAAACGAGCAATTAATTCTCTAATAACCGAGTCCACATGAGAGCCTTAAAACAATCCACATCTGCTCGCTTTAAGTCCAGACTCCCAACCTTCTCCCATTCCTTGTTATTACAAAACGTCTTCTCTCTTTTTTTAATTTCCTTTCTGTCTTTCTTTCTCTCCATCCTAACAGCGGATGTGAGTGTTGGGGTTGTGAATATTAAAGCTCTAGCAGCAGGAGGTGACAGTCTCTTTCCTCCACGTTCACACCCCTAGTGTTGCACAGCTATAATTATTTAATCTGACTGTTTCTCCGCTTCCCACCGGAGGGCCCGAGCAGCGCCGCCGTTCACGCTCACGCTCCACACGTATCTACACGGATTCTATCGCTCTAGAACCCAACGTCGAGTCTGGGTATAGAGAAAGATGAACAAATCCTCTACTCTTGATAGGCGGTGCCACGAGAACCTCCATGTTTATCTTCAGCTTCTTCGTTTTGTATTCATTCGTTGTTTACCCTCCATTTCTTTTATGCAAATAAAACAAATCATAAAAACTCTTAGAGGAGGTGGAAAACTTTATTATTATTATTATTATTATTATTATTATTATTATTATTATTATTATTATTATGAAGACGACGTTCCAAAAAAGAACGTCTTTTGGTGTCTGAATGATGATATTACATTTGTTTTCAAGATTACTATTTTACGGGAGAAAAATGCTGGATTGTGATTTATTTATTTTTATTTTTGTTCCGTCTGAACAATTCTGAGATACAAGTCTTATGGAAAATGGAGTATAACGTTATAATAAAACTATAATTACATACGGTACTGATCCGATATCAAGTGTTCAGTATCGGGTATCGATTGGACCTGAAAATCCTTACAAATAAAGAAACTTGACCCGGTTGTTTTTCCTTTTTTTTTTACGACTTTATTATACTTATAATATTTAAAATTTCATTGTGTGACGTGCTTCAGTTAAAAAAAAAAAAAAAATCATTTTAAAGCTTAAAAAAGTTTTTAAAGAAAACATCGGTTTATACTCAAGGTTTCAGTATCAGAAAAGAAAAAGTAGCACTTTGCTTCTAATCTCTAATTCTAAATTTATTTATAATAATTTTATTTTATTTTGCTCAAATTATCTGCTAAAAACACCCATAGCCTAAAGTTCACAATAATATAAATTATTGTTAAAAAAAAAAAAAAAATAAAATTGATTTAAAAGATATTTCTGTGGAAATTGTTGTAAAAAAATTTTAAACTGAAAGTGTTCTTCTCTTGAAATTGTTCGAGATTGTCTTTATTTATCAACATCAGCACATTTTCTGCACATTCAGAGCCTCTTTAAGTTCCAAGCAGTGTAATTTGTGCTTCACTTACACACACAAGAGACACAATAACGCCTCGACTTCTCATCACGCTGCGGTTTTATTCCTCTCTTTCGTTCTTTACGTACACGGGACACAGCAGCCGAGTGTTTAAGTTGCTGCAGTTTTTCATCTTTAATCAGGGTTTTTACAGAAGTGAAGTGTAGCTGAAGGAAACGTTGACTCTCCCATGTTATTCTTCTGATTTTTATTTATTTATTTATTTATTTATTTTTGGAAATTTGCAACCCCCAAGAATTTGAAAACCCCAGTTTATGATTGTTACACCAAGTGTCTTAGTTTCAGCTCATGGTTCCTAAACGTTTTATTCCCAAGATGTATCTAAATGCTAGTAACAGCAATGTGAAGGACTCTTGAATTAGTTCCTGTTCTCACGTACGTTATAGCAGCTGTAAACAGGCCGTTCCTTCACCAGTGTCTTTTTTTCTCTCTCTCTTGACGTTAATAAGACAAGAAAAAGCACAGAGGAACCACAAAGCATAAACTCCTCTGTTGTAAAACTTTAAGTTACTATAGAAACGTATTAGAATAAGATTCAAGATTTTTTTTTTTTTATTGGTCACATACACAGTTATATACATGAATGAAATCCTGGCCTACTCCTCCTTAGACTGCGCATTTAAATAACTAAATTAAAGAATTAAACGAAAGAATTTAAATAAATAATAAGAAATAAGGTAATAATAAGTAGGAAATATTTGTACAGGAATGTACAAGCGCATTAATATAAACCTGCGATTTTTCTTGCATCACGTGATGCGATAAGAAAACAAAAACACGAAACAACTAATGGACAATAATTAATCCTAATCCCATTGTTCATAAATCAGCGAAGTGAACGATCCAGGCACGATTACAGAACATCTGGTAGGTTTTAGCATTTAAAACTAACATACTAACACTCAGAAATGATTGCAAAGGCTTGTTGTAATAGATCTAGAAGCAGTGTTTTGTTATTAAAATAGCTAAAATGTTAAGAACACTAACTAGACATGAATTGTAGTGTTTAGGAATTCATACTTATGGTTCATAGTTTATGTTTCGTTATAGTGTACTAGGAAACGACAGGAGGAAGAGTTAGAGGTAGCAGAGCTGAAGATGTTGAGGTTCTCTTTGGGAGTGACGAGGATGGATAGGATCAGGAATGAGTACATCAGGGGGACAGCACATGTGAGATGTTTTGGAGACAAAGTTAGAGAGGCCAGGTTGAGATGGTTTGGACATGTTCAGAGGAGGGAGAGTGAATATATCGGTAAAAGGATGCTGAGGTTAGAACTGCCAGGCAGGAGGCCGAGAGGAAGACCAAAGAGGAGGGTTATGGATGTAGTGAAGGAGGACATGAAGGTAGTCGGTCTTAGAGAAGAGGACGCAGGGGATAGGGCTAGATGGAGGCAGATGATTCGCTGTGGCGACCCCTGAAGGGAACAGCCGAAAGGAGGAGAAGAAGAAGAAGAAGAAGTTCATAGTTTATGTTTCAGTGTTCTTTTGCTTGGTTGTTTAGCGTTTTACAGATTATAGACATTAAACTTGCTAAGTTTCAAAGTCAGGTAAGAATATGACACACACACACACACACACACACACACACACACACACACACACACACACACACACACACACACACACACACACACAGAGATCTGCTTCAGAGCTGAAGTCAGAGCGAGCATGTTGAAAATGCACTGCAGGTCAGACTCGGCTGACTTTTGAGCAAACAACAGGGACGAGAGGAATTTCACATTATTTTCCTCCAAAGATTCAAAACAGTGAAGAAGAAGAAGAAGAAGAAGAAGAAGAAGAAAAAAAGACGAACGCGAATAACCACACTTTCCCTCTAATGCATTTTCACACCTGAAAGACGACCTAACCCTAAACTTAGAAAGACCGCCGAAGTTTTTCTCGCTGCGTCTCGACAAAACGTTTTTTTTTTTTTCAGCTTTCTGCTATGAAACGAAACGTCCTTGGAATCAGACAACAGCGACAACATCAGAGCGTCACGCCACAGACTTCATACACATTTCTACAGTATTTAACGTCTTTCAGATGCCTGAGTGATATTTCAGTTGCAAATATTTTGCTCCGTGTCAAAACCTGCCGGTAGATCCGCTTCTCTTTTTCTCTCTCGACTCTTATAGAATAACGGCGGCTGAAATGTTTCTTCACAGTAGTTAGGATCTAAGTTATAAATCTGATCACTTCCCGGAACAAAATCAGACTTTTTTTTTTTTTTTTTGCATGTTTGGTGTAAAATGAGGACTGAATATGAGGAAAATCCAGAAAAAGTTCCCGGGGATATTTTAACACAAAACATGTTCGCCTCTGCCAGGAGGTTACGAATTGTCTGTAGATACGACTCAGCTTTCCACACTTCAAATATTCATTCTTCACTCGTCCCATTTTCAGTGTTTAAAAACAGTCCGCCAAATGAATAAATTAGTAATAATATACGACGTGTGTGTGACGTTGTTATAGTAAAATAATCAGTGAAGGGGTGGAGTTACTGTTAGCACATCGAAGCTGATTATTTTCCTATAACAGCACGTGCCTGAGTGTTTTATTCTTCTTACACCACAGCAACTTGCCAATGATTCGAATTTTCTGTTTATTAAAGATGAAAACGTCATACTTTTTATCCGTTTAACCACGAAGAAGCGTAAACTCCTCCGTCCCGAAGATGTCGGAAGACTTAAAGTTACAGCTTCACCTCTGTCTGTTACGAAGCGCTGACACTGGAGACTCCTTCCGTAAAGGTGACATAAACAGGTCATAAACGTACAGGTCGACAATTACAATCCGTTTATTGTTATCGGAAACGATGATGATGAATCATAACCAGCTGCCATCCTGGAAAATTAATCAACACCTTCTGACCAATCAGAATCCAGAATTCGACAGCACTCTGTGTGTGTGTGTGTGTGTGTGTGTGTGTGTGTGTGTGTGAGTGTGTAAACGTTAACATACACTCAACAATGTACAATGTACACAGCGTTGCCAGAGACGCCGTAAAAAGCAGCGTAAATAATTCATACGTGATTTAAAATGAGCAAATCAAACGGAATGTTGCACATCAAAGGGCAGCTTCGTAGAAAAAAAATCATTTTTGTGGAAAGGCAATGAGGAGGAGAAAGGAGGAGGAAGAGGAGGAGGAAGGAGGAGGCTGTATTTTGCATGTAAAAAGTGGAACATGTATATTTATTAATGGAGAACGTTGCGATTTCCCGGCTGGCACAAATCCAAACACTTCTTCCAGCATCAACAGGCACGAGGAAGCAATTCTGAGACAGGAGGGAAAATGTTCAACTGTGTAGAAAGCAAGAACAGGTTCACAGCTTTCTCTCTCTCTCTCTCTCTCTCTCTCTCTCTCTCTCTCTCTCTCTCTCTCTCTCTCTCTCTCTCTCTCTCTCTCTCTCTCTCTCTCTCTCTCTCTCTCTCTCTCTCTCTCTCTCTCTCTCTGTGTGTGTGTATGTGTATGTGTTCGTTCTTCTAATACAGCTCTGATAGTAAAGGGGCACTCTGACAGTGTGAAGCACAAGTGTTCGCTTCAGGAAGTGCCTAGAGATGTTAAAAATAAAAAAAAGGCATAGCTCTCAGCTGAGCAAACACACACACACACACACACACACACACACACACCCACACACACACACACACACACAAAGTAAAGAGGCTATGAAAACTAAATTTTTACACAATTTCCTATTTCATGAGGAGCGGCTTCACGTGTGCCAACGACCACAAGGACACGTTTACTTTACCTTCTCCAAAAACACTTCACTCAGCTTAACGCTCTTCTCTTTCTCTCCTTACACACACACACACACACACACACACACACACACACACACACACACACACACACACACACGAACGCGGAGCCTAAAATAATATCTAATATATAAAATATATAATAAAAGAGAACTGATTTCTAAAATCCGTATAATTACTACAAAAGATGTCAATTAATTCATTAATCAGTTAACCAATCAACATAAAGCAACCCGATCAAGCTAATGAAGCTAATCAATTCATTATAAGATCAACAAATCAACCACTTAATCAATTTACTGATCAAATAATTCATTCATCAATCAATAAATAAAACAATCAGGTAATTAATTAATTAATTAATTAATTAATTATCAAATCAATTAATCAACCTCAATTAATTGACTGATCAAATAATTAATTAATCAATTAATAAATCTATTCATACATTATACTTATAACTAATAGTGTTCTGGCTTGTTGTTGAAAATCTATCATCTTTGTTCCTGCAGTCAACTCTAGAAGTATTGGCACCCTTTGTTTATTTATTTATTTTTTTCAATGGACAACCCTTTTGTGTTGAAAGCTCTTTATTTTCACTGTAATAATCAGTTGCACTTTCACTGTGCGACTGATTATTTAAACCACACAATAAAAGCCGTTAATGGTAAAGCAGTTTCAGGAGATGGAGAGTAAATGAAGAAAAGAATAACTGAATTTTAAGATGATTTTTTTTTTATTATAGAGAAAAGGTGAGTGGTATCTCTGTGTGTAAGGTTTATTTAATATAATAATATTCAACCATTTTACTGAGGGGGTGCCAATAGTTTTGGAGCTGAATGTAAAGCTGAACTTAATAATAAACCTAAACCGCTGGCAACAAAAGTGAGTACACCCCTAAGTGAAAATGTCCAAACTGGGCCCAATTAGCCATTTTCCCTCCCCGGTGTCATGTGACTCGTTAGTGTTACAAGGTCTCAGGTGTGAATGGGGAGCAGGTGTGTTAAGTTTGGTGTTCTCGCTCTCACACTCTCTCATACTGGTCACTGGAAGTTCAACATGGCACCTCATGGCAAAGAACTCTCTGAGGATCTGGAAAAAAAGAATTGTTGCTCTACATAAAGATGTCCTAGGCTATAAGAAGATTGCCAACACCCTGAAACTGAGCTGCAGCACGGTGGCCAAGACCATACAGCGGTTTAACAGGACAGGTTCCACTCAGAACAGGCCTCGCCATGGTCGACCAAAGAAGTTGAGTGCACGTGCTGAGCATCATATCCAGAGGTTGGCTTTGCAGAATAGACGTATGAGTGCTGCCAGCATTGCTGCAGAGGTTGAAGGGGTGGGGGGTCATCCTGTCAGTGCTCAGACCATACGCCGCACACTGCATCAAATTGGTCTGCATGGCTGTCGTTCCAGAAGGAAGCCTCTTCTAAAGATGATGCACAAGAAAGCCCGCAAACAGTTTGCTGAAGACAAGCAGACTAAGGACATGGATTACTGGAACCATGTCCTGTCGTCTGATGAGACCAAGATAAACTTATTTGGTTCAGATGGTGTCAAGCGTGTGTGGCGGCAACCAGGTGTCTTGCCTACAGTCAAGCATGGTGGTGGGACTGTCATGGTCTGGGGCTGCATGAGTGCTGCCGGCACTGGGGAGCTACAGTTCATTGAGGGAACCATTTACACTGTTATACAAGCTGTACACTCACTACTTTACATTGTAGCAAAGTGTCATTTCTTCAGTGTTGTCCCATGAAAAGATATAATAAAATATTTACAAAAATGTGAGGGGTGTACTCACTTTTGTGAGATACTGTATATATATTCTGTATATTTTTAAAGAATAATATAAGAAGAAATGAGAAAATAAAGTTCACAATTTTCTTTTCTTTGTGTGTGTGTGTGTGTGTGTGTGTGTGTGTGTGTGTGTGTGTGTGTGTGTGTGTTTTAGTTCTGTGACAAAGCAACCGTATCCAGGGAACTTCACACACAAAGGAAAACGGAGACAAATCAATTGATTTCTCTCCAGTCCTCGCTTTTGCATCCTCCATACTTCACTTTCACCTTGATCCCTGTGTGTGTGTGTGTGTGTGTGTGTGTGTGTGTGTGTGTGTGTGTGTGTGTGTGTGTGTGTGTGTGTGTGTGTGTGTGTTGAGTAAATGTGTGTCACTGATTCACATGGGAGCTTCTTAGTCACTAACGTGTAGCTAATGATGATTAGTTGTTGCACTGATGCTAACACTTTAATGCTGTAAACCAGCGAACAAATCACAAAAGAATGGAAAATACATGAGCAATTTGTACTTCATTACAATATTTGTTATATTGAAGTATTCTTTAGTCGTATTTATTCATGACTTAAATGTTATTTTAATGTGTTTACTCCTTACATTTGTATTTAGACCTCCAAAGTATTAATTACAAATCTTACAAAAGTCTCTTTTTCTCTCATTCAGCCGATGACTGTATGCTAAATGTCAATCAAATGAGCTCCTATGAATTGTATTACATTTTATATTTACAAGAGTGGTGACAATTCATCGGCGGCTGTGACCTTCTCATGCTAAACAATGTAGTTAGCGGTACAGCTATTATCCGTGTACGTCTGAAGATGGATAATCTGCCGGACTGCGGTGTGGAAGTTGAGGACGAGTGTCCCTGGCCTTACCTCAGTAAAATATTTCAATATGCTCACGTAAGCAAAGATTCCATCTCCATCTAATTAAAAAAAAAGCTGAGGTACGTTTTGCTAATTTGAGGTAACTTTTTCTGATTTGCTAACACTATCTGGTTATAATTGACTAGGGTTTAGACTAGCATCAATTCCAGTAGCTAACCTAACTGGCTGGGCAGCAATGTAAGTTTAGAGATAAGTTTTGCTAATTTGCTAATGTTAACTGGCTATATTTAACTATGTTATCTGTAACTGACTGCAGTGTGGAAGCTTAAGGACGAGCGCCCCAGCCCTACCTCAGTAACGTATTTCAATAAGCAAAGACTTGTACCAAATGAGGCGTATCCTTGACCTCTGTAGAAGACATGAACTGTTAGCGTGGAAAATTTTGAATTTTAAAAAGCACTTCGAGGTACGTTGACATAAAATTTTACTTGCTAACTGCTCATTTGCTAACATTAAATAGCTCAAATTAACTAAGTTAGCGTGGTCTTTTTTGGGATAATGCCAGGTTATAGACTAGCATGGATTCCAGCAGCTAATATAACGTGATGTTTCACTCGAGTACGTTTTTGGCAGGATTTTGACATGTATACAGTATAATACACTTTACTTATACTTTTTTAATAAATACTTTTACACAATATACTTTAACTTGAGTATCATTTCTCAGTAAGGGTTCGTATTAATACATTGGCGTGGACTTCACTAATGAAAAACAATATTCTCCATCAAGCTGGTTCCAACGTTCTCAAATAGCGGTTGACAGATCAGCTTTGCAGGATGGAGCCTTGTCATGGACCAATGTTTTTTTTTAAAATTCCACCATACATTTTCAGTGGGATTGAGATCCAGACTGTTTGCTGGCCGTGTCATCGAGTCGATCTGCCTTTCCTGAAGAAAAGCTTTAACACTGTTCTGCTCTGTGGTGAGATGCGTTATCATCCTGAACAGTGACTTCATCATCACCAGCCCTATTTTCTATCGATGGAATGAGAAAAGTGTCCAAAATCTCAGTGTACACCTATGCATTGACTGTTGAGATCTCCCCTGGTCCTTTTACCTGACATGCAGCCCCATATCGTAAATGATTGGGGGAATTTGACTCGTTTTCTTCAGGCAATCATGTTTATATGTTTCATTAGAACGGCACCAGACAAACGTTCCAGCATCGTCTCCTTGGCCATTGCAGATTCGTGATTCATCACTGAGTATCACTTTCATCCAGTCGCACTAACGGCAAAATGCACATCAGGAAAGTGAACTGAATTAGCAGTTTACCGTTAGCTTGGCCGGCTAAGGCACGATGGAGATCACAAAAAGGTGATGTTTTCTTGTTTAAACCTTCAACAAGTTAACAATTTATTCAGGCATTGTTAAACAA
>CM042567.1:1230000-1300000 GCA_023630585.1 Cranoglanis bouderius
AACTGTCCTGTCCTCTCCTCCTCCTTCACTGAAAAGGTTTACAGAGTGAGCATGGGGCAGAATGGTTCCTACCCCTATGGATCTCTATTAGCGCTGGTTGCAGTTCCCATTTTTGACCATTAGGTGCAATAAAAAGCTCTGTGGAGCTAATTCTGCATCAAGAAACGTGAGCAAATCAACTTATATCTGTTAAATAGCTACATTTTAAAAACCCCCAAGAACATTGTTCTCTCAAAAGAGGTTGTGAATGAGGACTTTACGAAGCTTAATATTTGTTGAGATAAATAGCGGAGCTCTGCATCACCTGACGCTATGGACGAGCCTGATGTTGCGACGTCTTACCGTACGTTTTGCGCCGTTAAGTTCTGAGCCGTGTTCCTGTGTTCCCTGTAGTTTCTAGTTCCTGGATTAGACGGACTATCCTTGTTTGCTTCCGCATTAATTACACTATGGACTCTGAGTATGATTATCGGATTTGCCCTGATGAACGACACGCTGACCTTACATGCTTGTGTCACGTGTTCAATCCTCGCACATTACGAACGACAATTGTGAAATCGTGTCCTAAAAACTACTTATTGGTACATACAGATTCATTTATATCAAAGACACAAGTGCTGAAGGCTTCTACAGACATGTACACACATTTATGCATGCATAACACACACACACACACACACACACACACACACACACACACACTGGACAGTGATAACTTTTCCACCGTCTCCTGTTATTACTCCCTTTCCTGCCATCTTGCTGCGTGTCCGTGTCAGGTAAACGTATCAACACCACAGCGCAGCGCCTATTAAACTTCACAAAGACACGAACATGTTCACATCTGCTGAATAACTCGCAGAAGAACTCGCCTTCTCCTGCTTCTCATAACCCTTATCCTCGGGTCAAAATCATCTATTTTATGTGTGAACTTTGAAAAAGACGTGTACTGTACATCCCAGCGCTGTTCAATTCGGATTGGTCAGAACGTGTCGATTCATTATACCAAAAGCTATAGCAAAAACGTGTGTAACCGTTGATCTGTGAGGAAACACTTATGGAAGGAGTCTCCAGTGTCGGCGCTTTGTAACAGTCAGAGGTAAAGCTGTAACTTTAAGTTTTCAGACATCTTCAGGACGGAGGAGTTTACGCTTCTTTGCGGTTTCTTTCTAACCAAGAAGGACAAGTGTAGATGCGTTTTATCGTCTTATTAATTTCCAGGGAGACAGAAGAAAAAAAAGATGTAACTACAAAGGGATAAAAAGTGCGACATTTCGTTCTTTACTGAATAAAAACTGAAAAATAAAAACTAACTGTTGGTAACTTGCTGTGGTTTAAGAGAAATAAAACACTCAGTGATGTTCTGTTACAGGAAAATAATCAACCTCAGTGTTAATTACTTACGTAATTGATGATAATAATTGATTAATAAAAAAAATAATAATTACATTGTTATGAAATCAGAAGAGACGTTCTGCCTCAATAAGACGAGGGTTAAAATCAGCACCTTTAATGGATTTACCTGGATCGGATGTTTCGGATGCCGGATTTGGCCGGAGCTCGCTCTGGACAGCGTCAGTAGCTGAATTTTTTATTTTATCAGCAGCTCCTTTCTCTTTTCCCAAACTCCAGCTCCAATTCATCCTGCAGCAATTACCATATGTTTTGCGATTGTGGTTTTGGAATAACACAGTGACATCTGGGTTATATCGGGCATCTGGGGAACGCCAAAGGAACTTCCACTGGCTGCGTATCTGAATTTACATCCACGCAGCAGGTGCTGGTCGGGGCTGGGGTTTAGTAGCGCCGCTGCTGCAGAAGAACCTGTCTGAAGAACTCCTAAAGCAAGCAGAGCAATTGACAAACAAAAAAAAAAATATTGATCTATTTTACATTTTGAACATAACAACTTTATCTGCATTATGATCAAACATCTTTGACCTGACAGTAACAAGGTGGACAGTTTAATTCAATAACAAAGCCCAATAATATAAAAAATGTAACCTTATAACACATTTATAAGCATTATATAACTCTTTCATAGCGCAATACTAATCATTAGGTGACAGAGGTTTTATGTGGCTTTATCTTAAACATGTAGATTGTAATCCATGTCACATGACCTTCATCTCGTATTTACGCTCGCACTTGATCAGGACCATCTGTTTTTTCTATAAATATTGCTGACATGATGAAGAGAATATGCTCCAGATGGATTTTATGCAGTGTTGAGAAATGTTTTTACAAATATACTGTATAAATTTATATATATATATATATATATATATATATATATATATATATATATATTTTACAAAGCAATACTGAAGACTTGGTCTGAAGGCTTACGTTAAAACCGGTGATATAACAAAAGTCATTTATTCTGAACGCAGTCCAGTTCTGGACTCTGATTGGTCAGAAGGTGTTGATTAATTTTCTATAACAGCGGCTCTGACAGTAGCGCAGCCGCAAATCACAGGTTTATATAGAATTAACGCGCTCGTTCCGATACGTTATCGTTTCTATAGTAACAGCTCGTTCACGGGGATTCATACAGCGGACGCTCGGCTAACGGTAAACAGATTAAAAAGAAAACCATGTGTGATCATTGATCTGTGAGGAAACGTTTATTATTTAACATTGATGGAAGGAGTCTCCAGCGTCAGCACTTTGTAACAGTCAGGGGTAAAAGCTGTAACTTTAAGTTTTTTGACATCTTCAGGACAGAGGAGTTTATGCCTGATAACAAAAATGCACAAGCTGCGTTTTTAAAAAAAATCTTATTAACTTCAAGAAAGGGAAAAAGGAGAGTCTGGAGAGGGAACGACTGTTTCGTAGACGTGAAATGTAGCTGTAAACAGATAAAAAACAAAAAAAAACAAAACTGTAATCGTCAAGTTCATCGTGGTAACAGTAACTCTGTTTCATTACATTACCATCCCGTCACTGATTATTTTACTAAAACAGCATGACACACACACAGTTTAGTCATTTTTGGTTATTAACAGCACATTTATGAATGTTTGTGATGATATTAGCATTTATAACCATGGTATAAGGCATTGTGTACACACTGTGCACCTTTCTCAAAGTGCAGCTTTGCAGGGTAAAGATTTTAAGAAATGACATTAACAAAAAAAAAAAAATCTCTCTCTCGTTCATAAAAAGACAAAACTCTCAAGTTTTGACACATTTTCATAATTAATAATTTCATAATTTAATCCTACATAAAACATTTATGCACTGTTTATGAATGTGTAATAAAGGCCATTTATGCACTGTTTATGAATGTGTAATAAAGGCCATTTATGCACTGCTTATGAATGTGTAATAAAGGCCATTTATGCACTGCTTATGAATGTGTAATAAAGGCCATTTATGCACTGTTTATGAATGTGTAATAAAGGCCATTTATGCACTGTTTATGAATGTGTAATAAAGGCCATTTATGCACTGTTTATGAATGTGAAATAAAGGCCATTTATGCACTGTTTATGAATGTGTAATAAAGGCCTTGTTTAAATAAAGTGTCACCCCAATTTTATTCAGGCTCTTTGTGCTCATCTGAAAAATAGAAACAGTTCTGCTCACACGATAAAGATAAAAATAAACAAAACATCAATTCCAAAAAACACTCCTGTGTCAGATCTGATAGTCTGTAAATATCGTTTATTAATATATCACCGGGTGAAATGACATCTGATGAAACTTGAGGGAGATTCGAGCTTTTAAAGTCGAACATAAAAGGAACGTCGCTGCACTAATTCATTACAGCGATTAATGGCTTCGTGTCGCAGCTTTCATAAAGTGTTAGATTACATAAAGCGGTCATGAGGCCTCGCTTTAAGAGCACACTGACAACGAAACAGGAAGTCATAAATATGTATTTATTGCCTGTGGGTGTTTGGGGGTGAAGGTGAAGCAGACCTCAGGAGACGCTCTGGTTAAAAACAAACAAACAAAACAAAACAAAAACCAGCGGACGTTCTAGGAAAACATACACATATATGTTAGAATTACACAGGGGATGATGTAATACTGATTAATATTCATTTTATTGATCTTAAATCAAGGTATTGCACATACAAATCTTCCTGTTTGTTCGTTTCTGTATATCAAGGACCATTATACGGTGATGTCTAGAATCTCATAATGATAAAAAAAAATATTGTAATTTAGTAAATAAAGTAAATAAATAAGTTTTCTAAAAGTTTGAGGGAGGGATTAAACTTGAGAACATTTTTAAAAAAGAAGGAATAAATCTAGAAAAAAATTAGGAAGTGACCACACAGGTCTTGGAATAGCGGACTGGCCCGGCAGTGAAGTCGGAAATCAAAGCAAATAATTAAATTACAAAAATAAATAATGTTATAAATTTAAAGAGGAACATGGAAATGAGCCGAGTCTTAAATATTATTTGTGTAGACAATAAATGGAATATCAGTTTGAGTCCAGTTTGACCATCATGTGAAGTTAAAAATACACGAAAACCCCAAGTTAATTTCCTAATTAACTACAATAATTAACTAAAAATATGTGTGTGTGTGTGTGTGAGTGAGTTTGTGTGTGTGTGTGTGTGAGTTTGTGTGTGTGTGTGTGAGTGAGTGCAGGAGGGAATCATTAAATATCAGGTGCGCCACTGAGCCGCTCTTTAATTTGACACGTGCGCTACAGGCAATAAACACGTGGGAGAAAATGACGGGGAGAAAATCGTAATCGCGGGTGAATAAAATCTCATCTCTGGGGTGAGGAGGAGACGGGATCGGTGTCTCAGATACACGGTGACGGTTTGTTTGATCGTTACGCCGGAGCTGAAGAGGTGAGATAATTAGTCGCCGTTAGAGTTCAACCTTGGATTCAGAGGTCTCTGAAAACATATCAGATGAGTGAACAAGGATTTTAACCCTTTCCTGCATGAGGATAGCAGTGATAGGGGGGTGGGGGGGGTGGAGGCGGGGGAGAGAGACCGGGGTGGCGTGAGCTGTGTGGTACGGTGATTATCTAAAGAGCACCCCAAAAAATGCACGGGGTGAAAGGGTTAAATATGGAGACGTGCAGATGAAAAAAATGGCTTTTGTTTGATCAAAACCCTGAGCATAAAAATCACACGCATTTCACACGTGACTGTAAATAACGTGTGATGACGTGAAACATTATTACATGAAAACAAATTAATTATTTGAAGAAAAATAAAAATTTAATATCACGTGAAAATACTGTAAATAAATCCTTGGGGGAAACTTTTCTAAGAGTGTATTAAATAAATCTGTACTGTACATTTGCGAAAGATATTTCCCTCTGAGGGAACCCTTAAAGGTTCTACGTAGAACCCTGCAACAAAGTGTTTTCCTATCAGAAAGAGAGTAACTGCTGTGAGTAAGTGTGTGATACAAACTCCAAATTATTCCTCATGATTTCATTCTTAATATCTAGAACCTTTCAGGAGTTTAACATTTAGCTTCATGGTACTTGGTGCACTCTTGGATAAAAAGGTTCCTCGAGGGTTCTGTAAGGGTTCATCGGAAAATTAAGCGTTCTTAGCTTCCTAAAAATTTCGAATCAGAAGCAGTTGTGATTTATTCTGGGATTCTACATACAAAGAACCTGTAAACGTGTAAGTAGTAGTCATTAAGTAGAACCATATTTTTTTTTTGGGGGGGGGGGGGGGTTATCCAGCAAACCATTAAAGAACCACTGAAGAACCTTGAGGAGTGGGTACGTAAGTGTGTGGTACAAACTGCAACTTACTGTTCATTATTTTCTTCTTAATATCTAGAACCTGTCGGGAGTTCAAGACTTACTGTAGCTCTCTATACTTGTAAAAAGGGGTTCTTTAAGGGTTCTTTAAAGGGTTTATTGTATAATTAAGTGTTTTTAGTCCTAAATAAGTTCTATTTGGAAGCCTCGAAGCTTTCCCCAGAGGGACAACTAGAGTGTTCTGTATCTAAATGTAAGATCATTTCATTTGAATGTAAAAAGCGAGAACTTTTTTTGTGAGACCATTTCGTACAGTATGTGTGAGGAAATATAAAGCACTTAATGGTTCTTTGGATGTCCTGTAGAACCCTGCAACTGTGTTTCCACATCTGAAAGACTAAGAACTCTTAAAGAACCCTTGAAGAACCCTTTTTTCCTAAGAATGTACCAAAGTACAATGAGCTAAATGTTAAACTCCTGACAGGTTCTAGATATAAAGAAGAAGTCTTAGTCTTTCTGATAAGGAAACACTCTGGTCTAGGGTTCTACAAAGACGCTTTACGGGACAACCAAAGAACCATTAAGGGTTCTAAATTTTCTAAAAGTGTATAATTTTACGTGAATTGAAGAGGGCTTTGGCTGATGACGTCACACGACACGTCTCGGCCCAAATCTGCGGAAAATCTGCGGCAATTTTGAAAAATTTCAAGCTCCTCCGAATATTGTGGTTAATATTGATGTTACAAAATCGTGAAATCCTGGAGGGACTGAGAAGGTAGAGTGTTAATAACACCAGCATTCCCAAACTGTGCTTTACTCAGACTTTTACTTTCTCAGGCCCTACTGAAGTGTTGTTACTTTAAGGAAGGAAAAAAAAAAAAAAGAAAGGAAAAAGAAATAAAGGCCTAAAAGATGTCAGACTGCTTTCACATGCAGGAACAGAAACTGCTGTTTTAACTGTAATGCAGTCGTAAAAAATTCAGGGATTTCGGAGAGCACCATGTGGAACACGAGATGAAAAAGAATGCTTATCACACAGACGCATTATGTCAACACCTCCACGCTCGCCTTGCCTGATCTCGCCTCGCCTCGTCTCGGCGTCTCCCCCGTGAGCTCCAGCGGTCTTTAGGAGTAACTTTGGGCCACCGGCGATCAGAAGATGACAGGAAGTGCTCCGGTGAGACCCTCATACAGTATTAGAGTCTGACAGCGGTGTATAAATAATACGGCACATAATGCAGCATGCGAACGTTGGCGCGGCCCACCGGGGCTTTCAACAGGTGCATGTTTCCACTTTGTTCGACAAAGAGGCCCGTCTTTAGCACCGAGTCGCATCTGAAAGCTTCTCCTGATCATTCTTTTATGGGAACCTCTCGCTCGGAGAGCACTATATTCACAGAACGTCATGATAATAGAGCGGTTGGGGAAACGCTGGAGGAGAGGTTAGATGAATACATTTACAGCGACGCCCAGGGGAGAGTGGGGCCGAGCGACACACTCTACACACACACTCTCGTGGCAGCAAAACCCATCGTTCGTGTGTGTGTGTGTGTGTGTGTGTGTGTATGTGTAGCAATAGTCATGACCTCGATTCTTCCCTCTCCATCACGGATGTAGTAACTTGTGCTATTGATGCAGGTAGTGTAAAGAACAAATCGCTGAATGGAGGCAAAACACTAAAAAGCCTTTCATCAGCTGGGTTACTTTTACCGACTTACGGCTGAATAGAGCACCGACGGTGGTCTGAAAAGAAATAATACAGTGGGGGGAAATGTGACCTTCGACATGTTTCAGGAGAACAATTTTGATTTATTTTTATTTTTTTTATTTTTATAAAGGTTGAACAGAACAGAACATGTTTTCAGGACATGTGGTGCTCTTTGTCAACATATAAACCAAAAAAAAAAAATCTGTCTTTCATTGTGCTTCTGAAGCCGGGTATAAATTGTTTGTTTCGTGGTACCTTAAAGTTCGTAAAGGATTAATTTCTTAATATGATAAGACATTTTAAGATATTAAGATGATAAGATATTTTATCATTTCCTAATGATCCTGTAGCAGCCGTCGCTCAGGAAGGAGCATTCATCAAGATTAATCAAAAATAAATAATAATGTCTAATGAATAAAACATGATAGAGTGGTGTGATGAAGCATCTTGTACAGGTGCATCTCAAAAAATTAGAATATCGTGGAAAAGTAAAAAAATTTCCCTCCATAATTTAATTCAAAAAGTGGAACTTTCAGATTTTATAGATTCAATAATATTTCGAGCCTTTTTTTGTTTTAATCTTGATGATTATGGTGAAATGAATCTAGAAAATATGAAAGTTCCACTTTTTTAATTAAATTACGGAAAAAAATGAACTTTTCCACGATATTCAAATTTTTTTAGATGCACCTCGGTAATTTGCCAACAATTACAGTCTGATTTATTAAAGAATGACACGTTATACTTTTTATTCATTTATAGTTACATCTAATGACCATGAAACAAGTTCACACTTACATTATAGCAGCTATAAACCGCATCATGTTACCGAGAAACTCCTCTGTCCTGAAGATGTCGGAAAACTTGAAGTTACTGACTGTCACAAAGCGCTGGCACTGGAGACTCCTTCCATAAATAAACATTAAATAAACATCTCCTTATAGAAAACTTCACCACGTATTTATCACGCAAGTATCAACACTTACACACGTTTTTTTAAATCCGTATCCAAATCTAGACTTCAGCAGACTTCTGTGCTATTTCTGTGTTCTGTAGCTTTTACAATTTAAAGTTGTTTGCCAGCACAAAATTCCCACTTCTTGTTCTTTGCATGAATCTTTACCAAAAAAAAAAAAAAAAAAAAAAAAAAAAAAAAAAAAAAAAAAAAAAAAAAAAAAAAAAAAAAAATCACAGGACCGTATAAATTAAAACTGTTTAAAAAAATGTCATAAATAATAAAATATGTGCTATTTTCCCCAACCCTGTTTGTGCCTTATAAATAAATTATTTGTTTTTCAAAATCGTCGTACAAAAGCCCGAGACCCGTCTCGCACATTTTTAATTATTTCTTAATAAATGTCAAAAACTGACGGAAGAACGAGAGACGAGAGATGAGAGAAAGACAGAAAGAGAGAGATAAAGAAAGATTGAGCTGTCTCTTGTTTACGTCTGGCAGTAACGCTGACTCTAACCAACGACCTGTGAAGGATTAATGGTGGAAATTACTCTCTGCTGATAAACTACTACAATTTCTGTTTTCCTGAGGAAGAACTTCACTTTCTCTCATGTAAACAACCCATATGCCGGGACTCGTCCCCTCTCCACATCATCTTCTCGTCCCCTCAAACCTTATCTCCTCATCCTCTCATCCTCTCGTACCTTATCTCCTCATCCTCTCACCCCCATCCCCCTTGTATTTTATCTCCTCATCCCCTCGTATTCCATCTCCTCATCCTGTCATCCTCTCCCCCCCCTCATACCTTATCTCCTCCTCCTCTCATCCCCATCCTCTCGTCCCCTCACCCCCTTGCCCCCTCTGGCTGTAATTAGAATCTGCCTCTGGGTTTCGGTGCAAAATGAAATGGAAAGCAGAGAGGAGGTTTATTTTCCCAGAAACCCTGTAACATCTGCAATACAAACACTCCACCTATCTAACTACAGTGCTGTCAGAGAGGCCGGGAGATGGAGCTCACACACACACCCACACCCACACACTGCAGTCATGACACCAGACCTGCTATTATCAGCCCATTCTATACAACAAGCATTATTGGCTGAATATAATGCTAAAAATTAACAGAGAAATTTTTACGTGCATAAAAAGTAAAAGCTTTTGTGCAGCCTGAGTTGAGTCTTTTGAGCTGAAGTGTTTTTTTTTTGTAGAAGCTCCTATGCATCGATGGCTCCTCCATGGAGATCGTCAAGAGCACCAGATTCCTTGGTGGTCACCTGGTGGAGAACCTCACTTGGTCCCTCAACACCAGCTCCACAGCCAAGAAAGCCCAGCAGCGTCTCTACTTTCTGCGAAGTTAGGTTCTGAGAAAAGCAAAACTCCCACCCCTCATCCTCACCACATTCTACAGAGGGACCATCGAGAGGATCCCGAGCAGCTGCATCACTTCCTGGTTTGGAAATTGCCCACACCGTAAGACCCTGCAGCGGATAGTGAGGACAGCTGAGAAGATCATCGGGGTCTCGCTTCCCTCCACCATAGAAATTTACACCACACGCTGCATCTGCAAAGCCACCACACACCCCTCACACAAACTCTTCACCCTCCTGCTGTCTGGCAAAAGGTACCGAAGCATTCGGGCCTCATGGCCAGACTGTGTGACAGTTTCTTCCCCCAAGCCATCAGACTCCTCAATACTCCTCAAGACTGGCATGTTCTCCATGCTTGGGTGATTGTTGTGATTTCTACACACACTTAACTGATAAAGGTTTAACACACACACACACACACACACACACACACACACACACACACACCTCAGACAACATTATTATCTTGGTTTGCTTTTTGGTTTGTTTAATGATGTGCAGTGTGAAATGAAACCAAACCAAATGGTGAATGAATCAAAAGAATCATTTTCACTCTGATTCAGACTCGACAAATGGACTCATAGGTAATCTTCAAGGGTTCATTAGACACTTAAGGGTAACTCCCAAAACATAGGGAAATAGAACCTTTAAGACATAAACAGAACCTTTAAGGGACGTCTTAAGGCGAAGGACTGAAGAATTGTTAGGTTAAGGGTTCAAAATTTCTTTAAAGTGTACATGATGCAGTTTTCGATGTTGCTCTGTAATGAGAGTATGTTGAGGATCAGGTTCAGGTTCAGGTTCAGATTCAGGTGTGTGTGGCATTGTCTGCACATTCCTGGTGCTCTTTGAAGGACTGATGCAGAGCTGTCCGTGATAATTAGAGTGCAATGACCTTCTCATTAGAGACAGGACACCACCTGATTATTTTCTCCTCTTTTCTCGTTAATGCAGGTTATATATATTGCTTTGATATATATATCAAAGCAATTCTCTACGATATTTATTAGAGCCAAAATGACAAAAACACAGGATTAAAAAAAAACCTTTGAATTACCAGTCCGCTAATGTATGCAGAGCCAAATGAATGGCTCAACCACTTCTTTCTTCATCTTCTTCTTCTTCTTCTTCTTCTTCCTCTTTTTTTCCACCCCCTCTCTCTTGTAGCTTAAATTTTTCATTACAAATTTCCGGCGCTTCAAAGTCGCATCTCACAGCCGGTCCCCTTTCTTCTCCCTTGGCGTGACAAAGAACTGTCAAAAACTGTCCCCGTGTTTGCTGTTTTTCTCCTTGGCTTTTATCCCTCTCTTGCATCTAAATGTCAAATAACACCGTTTAAATACAACACAGCATCCCTTCATCTGAGAGAGAGAGAGAGAGAGAGGGAGGGAGCGAGGGTGAGAAAAGAAGGCGAAAATACAGCAGAAGGCGTCTAAAAGGGGCCTAATTAATCCTTGTGCATTGATTTTGTTTTAGTGTGATGTGTTCGATGAAAAAAAAAAGGGGAACGAGAGAAAGAGATGACTTGGGAAGGAGCTCTCATTAAAATCATTAGCAGCTTGATGTCAGCCGGAAAAAGAAAAAAACATCTCACTCGGTGCTGCTTAAAAGCACATTTGCAGGTACGTCTTTAATGTCACAAGAATGGACACGGCACTTTCCAAAGAGACCAAACAGACCGACTCGTCTTTCTCTCGTCTTTCTCTCCCTCCACTACATTAACCTCCGTCTGTGGTTTGGTAAAGCGGCCTTGACTTTAAACGAATAAAACTTATAAGCAAAATTCTTGTTGTTGTTGCTGTTCTTCTTCTTCTTCTTATCATTATTATTACGCTTGTCAAACTTTCTTTAAAGCATAAAGAAAAAAAAATTATATACAGAGTATTGTTCAATTGTCTTATTGTACATGTAAAAAAAAATTCTGTAAAGCAAACACGCCTTCAGAAATAATCAAATAAAACGTTTCTACACATAAAATCAGACTATACAGCCGTGGCCAAAAGTTTTGAGAATGACACAAATATTAATTTTTACAAAGTCTGCTGCCTCAGTTTTTATGATGGCAATTTGCATATACTCCAGAATGTTATGAAGAGTGATCAGATGAATTGCAATTAATTTCAAAGTCCCTCTTTGCCATGAAAATGAACTTAATCCCAAAAAAACATGTCCACTGCATTTCAGCCCTTCCACAAAAGGACCAGCTGACATCATGTCAGTGATTCTCTCGTTAACACAGGTGAGAGTGTTAATGAGGACAAGGCTGGAGATCACTCTGTCATGCTGATTGAGTTAGAATAACAGACTGGAAGCTTTAAAAGGAGGGTGGAGCTTGAAATTATTGTTCTTCCTCTGTTAACTATGGTTACCTGCAAGGAAACACGTGCAGCCATCATTGCTTTGCACAAAAAGGGATTCACAGGCAAGGATATTGTTGCTAGTAAGATTGCACCTAAATCAACCATTTATCGGATCATCAAGACCTTCAAGGAGAGAGGTTCAACTGTTGTGAAGAAGGCTTCAGGGCGCCCAAGAAAGTCCAGCAAGCTCCAGGACCGTCTCCTAAAGTTGATTCAGCTGCGGGATCGGGGCACCACCAGTGCAGAGCTTGCTCAGGAATGGCAGCAGGCAGGTGTGAGTGCGTCTGCACGCACAGTAAGGCGAAGACTTTTGGAGGATGGCCTGGTGTCAAGAAGGGCAGCAAAGAAGCCACTTCTCTCCAGGAAAAACATCAGGGACAGACTGCTATTCTGCAAAAAGTACAGGGATTGGACTGCTGAGGACTGGGGTAATGTCATTTTCTCTGATGAATCCCCTTTCCGATTGTTTGGGGCATCTGGAAAAAAGCTTGTCCGGAGAAGAAAAGGTGAGCGCTACCATCAGTCCTGTGTCATGCCAACAGTAAAGCATCCTGAGACCACTCATGTGTGGGGTTGCTTCTCAGCCAAGGGAGTGGGCTCACTCACAATTTTGCCTAAGAACACAGCCATGAATAAAGAATGGTACAAAAACATCCTCAGAGAGCAACTTCTCCCAACCGTCCAAGAACAGTTTGGTGATGAACAATGTCTTTTCCAGCATGATGGAGCACCTTGCCACAAGGCAGAAGTGATAACGAAGTGGCTCGGGGAACAAAACATTGACATTTTGGGTCCATGGCCAGGAAACTCCCCAGACCTTAATCCCATTGAGAATTTGTGGTCAATCCTCAAGAGGCAGGTGGACAAACAAAAACCCACAAACTCTGACAAACTCCAAGCATTGATTATGCAAGAATGGGCTGCCATCAGTCAGGATGTGGCCCAGAAGTTGATTGACAGCATGCCAGGGCGAATTGCAGAGGTCTTGAAAAAGAAGGGTCAACACTGCAAATATTGACTCTTTGCATAAACTTTATGTAATTGTTAATAAAAGCCATTGACACTTATGAAATGGTTGTGATTATACTTCAGCCACAGTAACATCTGACAAAAAGATCTAAAAACACTGAAGCAGTAGACTTTGTGAAAATTAATATTTATTTCATTCTCAAAACTTTTGGCAACAGCTGTACATATAAAAACTGTAAAAATGTATTAGCTATTTTAAAATAAATTTTACAAGCGTATTATTATAAAATCAGAAAAGATCGCCTTAGTCGGTGTGCAAAGATGCACAGTTTCATCAGAAGATGGTCCAAACACAGGAAAAAAGACTGTTTTATTTCACTGAACTGTGTCTGAAAATTTGAGTTTTGAGTTTGTAATGCTTTCTGTTCACTCTGCATCAGAGCTCTATAAAGTCAGCCAGGAAAATACAGAAGTACAAAACAGAAAGAACGAGAATGTTTGATACAGATGATCTTTAAACATTTAAGGAGTCTATAGTTGATGATTTAATACAATTTTATTAAGGATTGTCCTTTTTTTTTTATAGTCCTCATGAGATTAGATGGAAACAGATGAAAAGTCGTCTTGGTGAATGTCGGGAATTTCAGTCATAAAACAGAGCAGCCGAACCTAATCACAAGTCTGTTATTAACAACTCCAAATCAGCAATAATCAGTAGACAGGCTTGGTTCAATCGATCAGGTAAAAAAAAAACAACAACAAACCCCCCCCCCACACACACACACACAGAGCAAACAAAGCTGAAGTCGAAAGCAGAGGACACTTATCCTCAGAAACACTCCGAGTTGCATGGAATAGCGACAAAACCTCACAAAGGAGTGAAACGAGAGAGCCGATAAAGATAATGTGAGAGAGATTGTTGCAATGTCCAGAACAGAGTGGAATGTGGAGTTGTGGTGTTCTTAGAGCCGCAGTGGATCCTGATGTGTATGTGACATTTAAAAGTCAGAATGTTGGGAGTTTTCTGACAGCCTGAACTCGGGAAGTGAGGCAGCTGACGATACAGATGAAGGGAAGTGTGACAACAAGACAAAAAACATTTCTAAACAATTTTTACAATATTGTCTGCTTTAAGTGACCATTTAAATGTGTTTGGTTGAAAACTGTTTTTCGTTTTGCATCTACATTTACGGCATTTGGCAGATGCCCTTATCCAGAGCGACTCACAGAAGTCTTAGCTTTAAAGTCTCTATCAATAAACACATCCTGATACCGGTTCACTAGGTCACAGTCTAAGAATGCCATCAGTTTAAAAACTCTGTTGGGGAGGAAATATAGTAAGAAAAGCACACAGACAACACATTTTCAGTTGTGCTAATTGCTAAGTGCTAATTTCTTTAGATGTTGTTTGAAGACTGTGAAGTGACTCAGTTGTTCGGACATCTAAGGGAAGTTCATTCCACCACCAAGGTGCCAGGACACAGAAGAATTTTGATGCATTCCTACTGCTAGCAAATGTCCGATTCCTTGAAAACAAGCTGGACGAACATAGAACCAGGATCATATCGCAGCGAGAAATCAGAGATTGCTGCCTGCTCATTTTCACAGAAACCTGGCTATCGGACAACACACCGGACCCATCTGTTCAGCTGCAGATGCACCACAAAGGTGGGGGAACCTGCATCTACATTAACAACTGGTGGTTCTCGGATGAGTAGATTGTCAGTAAACACTGCTTGAGTGACACAGAACTTTTATTAGTGAATGCAGGCCCTTTTATTTGCCAAGAGAGTTTACCACTGTATTTCTCCTGGCTGTTTACATTCCGCCACACGTGAACTCTGCAACAGTGCTTAGGATTCTGTATGACACTATAAACGCACAAGAACCCACACTTACAGATGCTGTGTATATCGTCGTGGGCAACTTCAATCACTGTGATTTACGGAATGTGCTTCCAACATGCCCTACAAAGGAGAAAAACATACTAGACCAGGTGTACAGTAACGTGAAGGGTGCATACAAGGCTGTATACACCCCCCCCATCCCCCCCATGAAGAGCCATAAGGGATGCCAAGAGATAATACAGACTGAGGCTGGAGTGTCACTACACCACCGCTGACACTTGGCGCATGTGGCAGGGATTACAAAAAAATACACTAAGAACCTGCTCATCAATGCTAGATGTCTTCATTGATATATTCAACTAGTCCCTCATACAAGCCTCCCACATTCTTGAAGAAGACCACCATCATACCACTGCCAAAAAACAATAAAACAACCTGTCTTAATGACTACCGGCCCATTGCACTGACTCCAATAGTGATGAAGTGATCATCATGAGTCACAACCAGACCATCAGACCAGACACTCTTGACCCTTTCCAGTTCGCATACAGACCAAACAGGTCCACAGAGGACACCATCAGCACAACAAGAAACACTGCCTTCACACAAGGACAGCTATGTTCGAATTCTGTTTATCGACTACAGCTCAGCATTCAACATGGTGATACCATCTAAGCTCACCAACAAGTTTTCCACCCTCGGTGTGCCACCCACCCTTTGCAATTGGGTTCTGGACTTTCTAATGGGCAGACCCCAGTCTGTTAGAATAAGGAATGACACATCCAGGGCAATAACTATAAACACGGGAATTCCACAGGGCTGCGTGCTGAGCCCAATGCTCTACACGCTCTTCACCCATGACTGTGTGGCCTCCCAGAACAACTCCAGCATCATCAATTTCGCTGATGATATTACAGTAATTGGACTGATAACTAGGGATGATGAGTCAGCCTACAGGATGGAAGTGGCTGACCTAGTGAAATGGTGACAACAATCTCTACCAAAATATTAATAAAACAAAGGAGATGATTGTTGATTAATGGAGGAGGGAGCAGGACTCAACACTGCACGTTGGTGAAACAGAGGTGGACAGAGTGAGCACTTTCAAATTCCTCTGTATTCACATCACTGAGGATCTCACCTGGCCTCACAACACTACAGACCTGGTGAAGAAATCTCGGCAGCATCTGTTCTTCTTGAGAAGGCTGAGGAAATTCGGCATGCCAAGCAGCTTCTACAGGTGTACAATCGAAAGCATCCTCACCAGCTCCATAGTCTGGTTTGGAAGCTGCACAGCTAAGGACAGTAAGATGCTACAGCAGGTGGTGAGAGCTGCCCAAACCTTCTCTGGAACAGCCTTACCAAGGCTGGAGAGCCTCTAACAGGCCAGGGTCATCAAGAGGGTCCACAACTTCATCAAGGACAATAGCCACCCCCAACATTGCCTGTTCATACTCCTACCATTAGGCAGATGCTACAGGAGTGCAAAAGCAAGAACAACAAGGCTGAAAAACAATTTTTACCCACAGGCCATAAGGCTTGTGAAAGACTCTTATCTCCTACCCCTCCACCCAACACTGCAGACATAGTTTGCCCTCTGAGCTTGAGTGGTGCCAAGCTTTACCCCACCTTGCCTACCCCACACACTCATTTACATGAGAACAACATCATGGACTACTACTGAGCCTACCTCTGCAGGCCTTTGCATATTTTTATTGCAAATTAAGTCTCATGTTTACAATGCACCTATACACTTTCTCTTGCACATTTTTTTTTTTTGCACTATATGTAATTTATGTTTTTGTCATTTCCTTATGTCCTGTATGTCAGAGGTTGCTGGGAGAATTTGCAGAGTTTCACTGTACTGTGAAACTCTTGAATCTTTTGAATCTTGTACCCTGAGAGATGGTGGGATCAGTTGAGCAGCGCTAGAGGAGCAGAGGGATCGTGGTGCAGTGGAGGGTGTGATAGGTGCTTTGAGGTAAGTGAGTGCTGGTCCATTTTTGTAGGCTAGCGTCAGTGTTTTAAATCTCATGCGGGCAGCTAAAGGAAGCCAATGGAGGGAGCGTAACAATGGGGTGGTGTAGGAGGACTTAGGAAGGTTGAAAACAAGTCATGTAGCTGCATTCTGGATAAGTTGCAGAATGGTTGAATGGTGCTCAGAGACAGACCTGCCAGGAGTGAGTTGCAGTAGTCCAGTCTCAAAAGGACAAGGGACTGAACAAGCACCCGAGTGGCCTGTGTGAATTGAAATGGATGAATCCTTCTGATGTTGTAAAGGAGAAATCGACATGAGTGTGCCAGATTAGCAATGTGAGAAGAAAAGGGGAGTGGTAGCACAGTGGTTAAGACATTGGGCTACTGATCAGAAGGTCGTGAGTTCTGTTGGGCCCTTGAGCAAGGCCCTTAACCCTCAATTGCTCAGATGTATAAATGAAATAAAATGCAAATCACCCTGGATAAGGGTCTCTGCCAAATGCCATAAATGTAAAAGGAAAGTTGAGTGTCCATGGTGCAGTGACTGAAGGTGAGATCAGGGAGCTCGCAAGATCCTGACATGGGGATGAATCACCTAGGATGAACAGCACTTCATTTTTGCTGGGATTAAGTTTCAGCTGATGAGCTACCATCCATGATGAGATATCTGCCAAACATGCTGAGATCTGAGCATAAGCATGAGTGTCTGAGGGAGGGAAGGAGAGGAATGTCATCCACATAGCAGTGGTATGAAAACCCATGTGAGGATATGATCTCATCAAGAGATCAAGTATAGAGGGAGAACAGAAGAGGACCAAGTACCGAGCCTTGTGGGAAACCAGTTGAGAATCTGCGTGGAGCAGATGTGGATCCCCTCCATGTCACCTGATATGACCGACCTTCTAGGTAGGAAGCAAAGCATTGCCATGCTGCACCACAAATTTCTAGACTCGTGAGGGTCGACAAGAGAGTCTTGTGGTTGACTGTGTCAAATGCTGCTGGAAGGTCGAGGAAGATGAGGACTGCTGACAGTTTGGCTGATCTATCAGCATGTAGCTTCTCAGTGACAATGTGGAATGTGTCACTTTGAAGCCAGACTGGTTAGAATCTTGGAGGTTGTTCTGTGAGAGATAGAGAGACAGTTGATTGTAGACAATGCATTTTAGGATTTTAGAAAGAAAAGAGAGAACTGATACTGGTCGGTAGTTGCTGATGTCAGAGGTGGGTTCAGAGTGGGTTTCTTCAGGATGTTGGTACATGACCAGATGTTATGGAGCCATTGATTATAGTAGTGATGAAGGGGAGGAGGTCTTGTGAGATGGTCGGGAGCATTGTGGAAGGGATTGGATCCAATGGGCAGGTGGTAGGATTGCAGGACAAGATGACTTGATTCTGGATTTCTTCTGTTGCTAGATTAGAAAAATGTGCCAGTGAAGAAGGGTGCGAGTGTATAGTGTAGGAGTTGGGGTAGACATGAAGGTCTGGCAGATTTATTTTCAATCTTCCCATTATAAAAGGTGGCAAAATCTTCAGCAGTCAGGGAGGATCGAGTAGGAGGAGCCGGTGGATTGAACAGTGAAGAAAAGATGTTGTGAAGTTTCCAGCTTTTCATTGCAGAAGGAAATCTTAGCAGAAGTCACTTCATATGAGAATTTGGACAAGAGAGCGCAGTAAGAGGCAAGATCTGTTGTTTAAATCTTACGTTTAAAACTTAACATGAACTCGGAAAGCAATCACTATCCTAAATGCAAGTTAGTAAAGAATTAGCAAAAGACAAAGTGTATTAAAAATTGACATGTACACAGCTAATGGCAGAACTTTACATTACAAAATCTCACGTTACAAATGTATAAGAAATTCAAAAGATGATCATTAGACCTGAGTAACCCCTTGACCTTGACCTGCAACCTGAGATGCAACAATATTTTTCTCCTCCTCACCCCGAGGACCAGATTTTACATGCTGGCAGATCAGGCCTTCTGTTCTGCAGCACCTCAGATATATTTAATGGAAATTCGGAAAAAAAAAAAAAAAAAAAAAACTTTTTAAAAATGGCTTAGGTTTAACTTTGTGCTTTTGCCAGCAGTAAGCCATTTCATTTATTAATTTGCATTGCTGGCAGGAAGCCAGATCTCAGAATTATGTCATTTTTGCAGTCTGTGCATTCGAGCTACAAGCTCGACAAGTGAATATCTCTGGCTTTGTAGCTACAAAGCTACAAGTGAATATCTCTGTATGTTGATTGATCTAAAGCGAATGTGTTTATATACAGTGTAACTCATTTAAAGATAAGAAGAGCTGCTGTGTTTACTGCTGATGCTGTGAGCGACCATTTTGATTTGATGTCACTCCCTGAACTTGGAATTGAGGAGACCGTCCCGAGTTTCCAAGGAGCTATTCTGAGCGAGGGTGTGTTTTTTTTTTTTTTTTTTGTGGTTCCTTGTCAGAGGGTACGAGTTATGACCTTTAGTTAAATGCAGCATTACTATGCCTGTTTCAATATCTTACTATAATTTTTGTATTTTAGTATAAGTTTTGTTTTTATATGTATTATACACCATTTTTCCTGTGTTGCCTCAAATGAAAACTGCCGACTAAATTAAATGTATTAATAATAATGATAATAATAATAATAATAATAATAATAATAATAATAATAATAGAATATACAGAAGTACCCTGAGACATTTTACTAATTATTTTACACAACTGCATTGAATAATTCAGCAGGAACAGAATTATGAAACCGACTTGTTCTTGTATTAACACCATTTCAGTTTGTTCACCGTCTGTTTTTTTTTTGTCCAGCGTGACTTCATTAAAATGAAGATGAAAAAGAACGACTAGTGTTCAATCTCCATCCATCGCCGACCCTCCCTCGTGTCAGCAGCGAACAAAGCCACGGCCTCCTAAATAATTACATCGTTAAAGCCGTGCAGGACTAATTAAAGCCTGACTTCCCTTACCTGTTTTCACAGCCAATTAAGAAAATTAACCCTCCGTTTAGGCCTTGGCATCCTGCCTATGCTGCTAATAGGTAGGAGAAAAAAAAATCCACACAGGCTACTCTGATAAACACAGGACAGGACCGAATCTGCATGACACGAGCTCTGATTATCTCACTTTAGGAAGCTGATTGGTGTTGACATGAGGTTAAAAACGGAGGGAATCGTTGATTTAGGTTAATCACGACCTGATTGTGGGAGAAATCAAACATTTTGTGGTTTTAAAACACGTTCAGAGTAGCTCTTTAGCTCAGGATGATGAGAAACGTTCTGTGGGATCGTGACAGATAGGAAGATAAAAACTGTGGTGAAATTCTGATCAGTTATGTTCAGAGTCTATGATTATATTCTCTCATGATAGTCCTACAATGTAGTGTTGATCCTGCGGATGATTTTTAGGTGCATTTCCTAGCAGCGTTCACATTCAGAGATTTGCGGAGATTTTGGTCCTAACTGGAATCTGATGAAGATGCGTCATTTCATCAGTTCACATACGAACAAACACAAGATTTCAGAAAAAAACGACAGAAAATAAAACAAGAAAGCAAGCTATAGTATTTAAAATATCAAGCTAACTAGCAAACATTAGCTACCTAGCTAGGCTAACATTGCTTAGCATCCCCAAGTTTTATATCCAGATTAAACCTGCTGCACTTACACTGCTTTGCTAAAATAATTGAAGCTACATTTTCTTTTTAATTTGAAATGTCGAACAGCAGAATGATGGAAGGAAAGTGATGGAAAAAAGGAAGACAAGGTTCCTTTTCTGCTGTGGGTAAATGATTTAGTGTCTGTTTTCACAGTAAACAGTAAAATGATACTGTATGTTTTATGGCGTTATTGCAATAAAGTCACGTCAGTGTTGCTGTAGTGATGTAGTAAGGTGAATTAATAGAGTATAGTTTGTAGTACTTTTAATATTTTCACAGAATTCCATGCAGACTGCTGTATTGAACTGTAAAATATATTTGAATCTAAGTTTAAGTACAGAATTTTTCTGTAGCGATGACACAAAACGAGGGAAATCTTTTGCGATTTGCATTATCGTGATGAAGGAATGCACTTGAGGAATACGCACAAGTCATTAACTCGGCATCCTTCACCCCGCGCTCTGCCTAAAACACGCCGCACCTGTGAAACTCCCTCCTATATCCGCTTGTATGAATTAATCACACACCGCCTTATGCACGCTGATGCAATTTCTTATGCGCATTAACGAGGGCTGACAGCTGGAAAGCTTGGAATATAAATAAAATCACAGTCAAGAAGAAGAAAAGAAAAATGCAGTTGTGCGACGACTATTCGCACGTCTCCACCTGCAAACCGCCCTAGCTGCTGTTTGGGTGTGAAAAGAGGAAAATGATCCACAAATTGGAGCAACACTCGCATTCTGTCGCTCCTAAACACATTGTGGTGTATGAACACTAATTTTACATTGTGTGAATGTACGACGGGGCGACAAAACGCCCTTTCAGCTCACGTCATTTCAATTTCAATTACTGATCACACGCTTTGTTGGTTGTTTTCCCAAAACTGAGGGATTTCCTACTTCTGTGTTTCTTTTGGAAAAAAAAAAAAAAAATTCTAAATCCTTAATTTGCACACAGATATGGTATGAGTATAGCTGTGTTGAAAAGCTTAAATGCGATCTCATTAAGATTGTTAAGTGACCTTCATCGGCGTTAATTAGATTTAAGGTGAGGGATGCAGTGACGATGTGGTCGATTCTATTATTCATCATCGGTCTGTAATGACATTTCTCAGCTGTCAGAAGCAACGCAGGGGGTCTCCTGTGAGGATCAGGGGGGAATAAACCATCATCCACATCCATGCAGGAAGGAGGGAGCCAGGAAGAGCACTATGTGTTTATCATAAACACACACACACACACACACAACACAACACAGACAAATATGGATACAATACACTGAATCCTCAGGTAACTCATGACCTCACTGGCTCAAGTACAAACCCATATTTCTCCTGGCCCAATAAATAACAGAATCCAGAGGATTTAATTAAGATATCAGATGGCAGCAGGTCATTCGCAGTACAGGATCGGAGGCCTGCAAAATACACACTCGAGCACTACAAAGGGCGCATTAACCTGAACGGAATTCATGGCTTCTGATTGAGGAAATGGAGACTCACTGTAAAGTATTTTAAACAGTTTAGCAGACTCGTGAAAAGCGTCCGATCATCTGAGGGGGGCACACACTTTTGGAACTTCCCTCCAATCCCTGTTTCACTAGGATGAAGGAATGAATGCTGTAAATGTAACAAACAGCACGGCACACTCATGTTAATATTCATGTTAATGTTCATCGCAATGTTTGTGTTAATGTTCACGTTACAGTTCACGTCACTGTTTGTGTTAATGTTCACGTCACTGTTTGTGTTAATGTTCACGTCATCGTACACGTTACTGTTCTACAGGGACTATCACAATTGCTCGTCTGTCCAACTCTCAGGTCTCCGTCATGATAATCGAGGATGAGAGAAAAATCCCAAAATCTCCATCGGCTCCGCAGATCAGTGAACCTGTCCAGGCAGATGGTTTGAGACGGCGCTGTCCGATCTCCTCTCGCTCAACATCAGATCTCAGGAACCTGTGTCTGATCTAGGAACATCTAAAAACTACACCACGTCTCCATCCCGTTCATAGATCAATAATAATCTGATAATTATAGATTAGATAATTATGCAGTTTATTCATTAAAAATTGCATTGAAATATTTGCAAATCGATTAACCATAAATATTAGCAAATACATTAATTAAGCAAGTTCTGATTAAATCTAATTAACGTAAAAAAAAATACACCTACATATTCATGTATCATATAAAATAAACACAATATTCATAAAGTAATCATTCTTGAATTACTAATTCATTACTAATTAATCATTAAGTTGTAAACAATTTATTACTTGGTTAGGAATAGTTTATTACCAAGCCTTAAATTATAAAAGCAAAATATTATTATTACAACTTGAATGAGGTCTCAAGCACAAAAAGGAATGAATTATATACACATCATGATAGTAATTCATACCTTTTAATAAGGATTCACAACACCTGTTTTGTCATGCATTATAACAGCTGTCATGAAGTGTCATAACATCCATGACAAAACATGCTAAATAGCGCACGCTTAGCAAAAAATTTGTTTTTGATATCATACATTGTCTGTCATGTGGTGGCATGTTTATTTTTTCGTGACGAGGCCGGATTCGAGTTGAGTGTTAACGATTTTTTATTTATTTATTTATTTTTCATATTTTCATGCAAAACCCACCAGAATGTCAGAAACCTACCGACCAGAATTATGGAAAACAGCCAAAAATCTGATGACAAAAAAAAAAAAAATCAGATTTCAAGCAAAAATCTAAGTTTCTAAATTAAATCTAAATCTAATTAAATCTAAATTCTCGTTAGCACATTACCTCAAGAACAAGTGTTAGTAAATGTTTGTAGGATTTATATATTAATTAAGATATTGTCACTCTACCCAGCAGATGAGCTGATTCAATTTTGGAATTGATCTAAACACGGAAAAGGTCACAGCGAGGTCAAACATCTGAAACAGTTTTTCCTTAAAAGCGTCCTTTCTTTTTAAAGGATATTTTAAGAGAATTTCAGGTACACAAACGAGTAACAATCTCTTTACATCTCTACTGTAATATACAGTACATAAATATATTTCACCAAAACAATGGAGATTTTTATTAAGGCTATTTTCTCTCCTTTGTGGAAACGGTGTTGCGTAATAAGCCAGATGTGGTGTAAAAACACAGTGTAAAGATGTAAAAATGTCATCATCATCATCATCATCAAAACAGAGAAGAGCGCTTATATACCCTGTACAGACGACAACAAACCACATGTTAATGTTAGGATTTCGAGTATACCAAAAGTTTGTTCGGTTCACTTTGCAGCAGGTCAGGGTTTATATTTTATTTAGTGTATATTGCATTTTAAACGTTTATTTTTTTATTCATGTTTGCTATAATGCTCACCTATCGACTACCTGCTCAATCTACCCCCAAACTAAGACCTTAGAAGCATCACAGAGGGATCAGTTATAGACCACGACAAAACAGTAAACTATAACTCAGGGTTTTCAAACTCCGTCTGTTGATTGACCCACAAAACGGCGGACGCGCCTAACGACTCGGACGTAAACACGGCGTGCGGGTGAAAACTATCTACAGTAGAAAACGTTAAAATGTGATCATGCGTACCTACACGTGGATCCTGTGGAGCTCCCAACCTCCGAGCTGAACTAAACGAGCCGTGAAGAAGAGCAGATATTCAGGGTCAGAGGCCATCACTCACATCCTCAGTTCTCTCCTCCACCAAGTGAAACCCCGGCACCGCCGTTAAAAATTCATCACGGCCCTGTCAATAATTAACTGCTCATTATTTGGACTCTGATTCCGAAATGAACATGGCACTAATGCACCTGACGAAGCTTGGGCCTCTCAAAAAAAAACCCAAAAAACTTTTTTTTTTTAATCAAACATCAAAAATTCACAGCCGTTTTTGTATTTTCGGAGCTTGTTATCTCTGAGGTCTGAACGGAGAACCTTTAAACGAGAGCGACATGAAAAAAGAAAAGGACACGAATCCTTTGAGAGCTGAAATCTAACGATGAGAGGAATTAGTTCAGATTGTCATCGGGAATTATTGTGAAGAGGATGTTGTCCTGAAGCGATCGAGATTCTGGCGCAAACCGTAATCAGCGAGATCAAAGAGAAAAAGTCGCACTTTCTTTCTTTTTTTCTGACTTTCTTTCCTGATGAACTTCCAGGCATTTGTTAATCACTGTGCTTTGAGAATATCTTTTAATTTTTTTTTTTTTATTATTGTTGTTCGTTTATTTGTTGTTCGTGATGTTCAGCCGGAAATCCTTCCACGATCCTTCGGAGAATGTTGCACGTCCTGGAAGTGTGTATGGCTTAAGGCTTTGAGTGTGGAGTAAACAGTAAACACACACTCACACACACACACACACACTGCATTGTTACTACTTTATTTGTATAATTAGTGAGCTCAGATCAAACGCTACTCAGCTTTAAACGGAAATTTGGGGCGAGTGAGATTTCGGTTTTCTCCATGGGAATTTGTTTGGTTTGTGAAAAGTGTGTGTTCTACAACAAACATGAAGACAGGTCTAACCTCTTTCTGCACATCACCTCGTCATGTAATCATCACGCAAACTCATGCAAGCTAAAAGACACAATGGTGTGCCGGGATGTCTGGCATCTTTTTTGTTTATAGATCAGTTCTTGTTTTCTCATGCTGTAAAGAAAAAATATTTATTTAGGCGCCTGAAAAACGTGACTGGATGTGGAGGACAGGGAGGTGAAACTTGATAAGAAATGATTGGTTATTATATACAGTGAGTATAGAAAAGAATCTCCCCCCTTTAAAATAATCCCATTTTGTTGCTTTTCAGCCTGAAATGAAGACAGACACAGTTTTTGTTTTATCCGGCTGTATTTACTCAGTGCAACTTATAACATCCAAGTGAAAGATATAACACCAACATGTCAGGGAAAAAAATTAAAAATAAAAAAACAATCACTGAGTTGGAAAAAGGATCACACCCCTC
Source organism: Cranoglanis bouderius (assembly GCA_023630585.1). Lineage (NCBI taxonomy): Eukaryota > Metazoa > Chordata > Actinopteri > Siluriformes > Cranoglanididae > Cranoglanis > Cranoglanis bouderius. The sequence goes on from CM042567.1 coordinate 1,255,499, forward strand.
CTAAAAATGACTTGTAAACTCAATAAGGTGTAGCTAATCACCTTCTCAATGGCACACAAAGCCATTTGACTTTCAACTGTGATCAGCTGTGGTCATTTTGATTAGCTCAGCATGAAAAGAGCTTTCCTGGAGCATTTTGTAGTGCAACTGAAGCAAACAATCAACTATGGGTGGCAAGGCACTGTCAAAAGATCTCCCGGATAAAGTTGTGGACAGGCACAACTCAGGAGATGGATACAAAAAATTTCAAAGTCTTTATCAATGCCTAGAAGCACAGTGAAGTCTGTTATTAAGAAGTGGAAGGTATTTGGTACAACACAGACCCTCCCTGGATCAGGACGTCACTCCAAACTGGATGAAAGAGTCAGGAGGAAACTGGCCAGAGAGGCTGCCAAGAGGCCTACAGCAACTCTGAAGCAGTTGCAGGAATTTATGACAAAGAGTGGTCATTGTGTGCATGTGACAACAATATCACAAATTCTCCACAAATGTGTCTTGTATGGGAGGGTTGCTAGAAAAAAGCCACCTACGACTGAGCTTTGCCAAAACACACCTTGAAGATTCTGAGGCCACATGGAAAAAGGTGTTATGGTCAGATGAGAGTGAAATTGAATTATTTGGCCTCAACACAAAACGATATGTCTGGCAGAAATCCAATACAGCTCACCATCCAAATAACACCATTCCTACAGTAAAGCATGGAGGTGGTAATATCCTGTTATGGGGGTGTTTCTCTGCAGCAGGGACTGGAGCACTTGTCAGGATAGAAGGAAAATGGATGGGGCAAAATACCGTCAAATTCTTGAGGAAAATCCGCTGCCCTCTGCCAGAAAGTTGTCAATGGGAAGAAGGTTTACCTTCCAACATGACATTGACCCAAAGCACACAGCAAAACTGACCACACAGTGGTTGAAGGAGAAAAAGGTGAATGTCCTTGCATGGCCTAGTCAGAGCCCAGACTTAAACCCCATTGAAAATCTGTGGAATGACTTGAAGACTGCAGTCCACAAACAGTCACCATCAAATTTAACTGAACTTGAGCAGTTCTGCAAAGAAGAGTGGGCAAATATTGCAAAGTCTAGATGTGCAAAGTTAGTAGAGACATATCCCAACAGACTAAAGGCTGTAATTAAAGCAAAAGGTGCTTCAACAAAATACTGACACAAGGGGATGATTCTTTTTCCAACTCAGTGATTGTTTTTTTTTAATTTAAAAAAAAAAATTCTGACATGTTGGTGTTATATCTTTTACTTGGATGTTATAAGTTGCACTGAGTAAATACAGCTGGATAAAACAAAAACTGTGTCCGTCTTCATTTCAGGCTGAAAAGCAACAAAATGTGATTATTTTAAAGGGGGGTGATTCTTTTCTATACCCACTTCAGGAAATAATGTAGTTTTCATATTAGGAAAAAAAAAATCAGAAGCTGTTTAAAGGTGGGAAAATTTTACTCAGTGATTAGTGAAGATTAATTGAGGTAAAACACACATACACACACACACACACACACACACACACACACACACACACGAAATACAAGCTTTCTGACTCTCCAGAATTGAACATGTTTACTTTCCTTGTTTTATTCCTTTTATTCCTTTCCTTGTTTGATTGCTTGCTAAGTGTGTCATATGTGTGTGTGTGTGTGTGTGTGTGTGTGTGTGTGTGTGTGTGTGTGTGTGTGTGTGTGTGTGTGTGTGTGCTCTGTCCTCTGTGTGATTGTTGCGTAGCCACAAGGCCTCAGGCGCTCTCAGAATGCTGCTTAATTAAGCGTGCATTGACACACAACATTAATCAATACTGGCTGTCCAATATGGTGCCTCCTCTCTCTCTCTTTCTCTCTCGCTCTCTCTCGCTCTCTCTCGCTCTCGCTCAAATTCTTGAAAAACTAACATGACGTGTAGCACAGGGTCACTAATTAGCTGAATTGTCTCTGCTGAAAGGCTGAGATGGACACAAACTCGTCACGAGTATGTTTTAGTGAGCTTTTTTTAGTGAGAAAAAAAGGATCTTACGTGCATATTTATATGTCCAGTGGCCACTGTGTGCTGATGTGACCTGATGTCGTAATTACGACTTCTTAACTCGTAAATATGAATTCCCAGGAGGACTTGAACAGACACTATAACTATAGCGTCCAGGTGTGTAGCTACCGAGTGCCTCAGAACGTAGTAGCTAACTAGCTTTATGGTTTGTTTTGACTCGTTTAGTTAGTCTGTTACAGAATTCTTATCGAGATCATCTCATACAGTGTGACGACGTAAGCAATAAGCCTAAAAGAGAGCTGGAAAACCGGCTTTAGGGAGTTTTTTCCGCACTGCTGTCGCTTCTGGTTTGTTCGTTACATCCAGATTTCTGTAAACCTGTGCTGTGGTGATGTCTAATGTTAATTAAAAGTGGTATAGAAATGAAATTAAAATTAAAATCATAATAGAAGTGAGAAAACCCGACAGAAGTATTAATACGTGCACTATTTTAAAAGTTTCAACTTTTTTTTTTTTATTAATGTCCAAAACTATAGAGGAGAAGCAGCGCAGTAATCTGGTGTCCAAATGATGCACACTAGCAGGTAGAAAATACCCATAATGCACCTGTAGGTGTTTAGGGAATAGGGTGTGGTAAAAATATTCTTTTTTTTTTTTTTTAAATTTGGCTTACTTCTTCCATTTTGGTATTTATAGTTGGATTTTATTTTTGAATTTAATTGTTTTAATTTTTACATCATTTTATTCATTTTAGTTTATTTTTATATTTGAATTTTACACATCAACGTTGCAGAGAAATGATGTTCTTGTCACGTTCCTCTCATATTATTTGCAGTCCTACTTGTCCTGATGAGGATCTGAGTGTTTTACATATATATACAATGGGGGGAGAAAAGTATTTGATCCCCTGCTGATTTTGTACGTTTGCCCACTGACGAAGAAATGATCAGTCTATGATTTTAATGGTAGGTGTATTTTAACAGTGAGAGACAGAATAACAACAAAAAAATCCAGAAAAACACATTTCAAAAAAGTTATAAATTGATTTGCATTTTAATGAGTGAAATAAGTATTTGACCCCTTCGACTTAGTACTTGGTGGCAAAACCCTTGTTGACAATCACAGAGGTCAGACGTTTCTTGTAGTTGGCCACCAGGTTTGCACACATCTCAGGAGGGATTCTGTCCCACTTCTCTTTGCAGATCCTCTCCAAGTCATTAAGGTCATTTTCAATGCCCTGGCTGAGGGAAGGAGGTTCTCACCCAAGATTTGGCGGTACGTGGCCCCGTCCATCGTCCCTTTGATGCGGTGCAGTTGTCCTGTCCCCTTAGCAGAAAAACACCCCCAAAGCATAATGTTCCCACCTCCATGTTTGGCGGTGGGGATGGTGTTATGACTTGGGGTCATAGGCAGCATTCCTCCTCCTCCAAACACCGCGAGTTGAGTTGATGCCAAAGAGATCTGACCACACCTGACCACAACACTTTCACCCAGTTCTCCTCTGAATCATTCAGGCAAACTTCAGACGGGCCTGTACATGTGCTTTCTTGAGCAGGGGGACCTTGCGGGCGCTGCAGGATTTCAGTCCTTCACGGCGTAGTGCGTTACCAATTGTTTTCTTGGTGATTATGGTCCCAGCTGCCTTGAGATCATTAACAAGATCCTCCTGTATAGTTCTGGGCTGATTCCTCACCGTTCTCATGATCATTGAAACTCCACGAGGTGAGATCTTGCATGGAGCCCCAGACCGATGGAGACTGACAGTTTCTTCCATTTGCGAATAATCGCACCAACTGTTGTCACCTTCTCACCAAGCTGCTTGGTGATGGTCTTGTAGCCCATTCCAGCCTTGTGTAGGTCTACAGTCTTGTCCCTGACATCCTTGGACAGCTCTTTGGTCTTGGCCATGGTGGAGAGTTTGGAATCTGATTGATTGATTGCTTCTGTGGACAGGTGTCTTTTTTACAAACTGAGATTAGGAGCACGCCCTTTAAGAGAGTGCTCCTAATCTCAGCTCATTACCTGTGTAAAAGACACCTGGGAGCCAGAAATCTTGCTGATTGATAGGGGATCAAATACTTATTTCCCTCATTAAAATGCAAATCAATTTATAACTTTTTTGAAATGTGTTTTTCTGATTTTTTTGTTGTTATTCTGTCTCTCACTGTTAAAATACACCTACCATTAAAATTATAGACTGATCATTTCTTTGTCAGTGGGCAAACGTACAAAATCAGCAGGGGATCAAATACTTTTTTCCCCCACTGTATATATATTTTTACTACTATAAATATTGTTTTTATTGTTAATAATCAACATGGAGCAAAAATATTCAAATAAAAAAAAGAAATTTAACTGCACTACCGCTCCACTGCTAATGAAGGTGAGGTGAAGCTCGGGGTTAAACTTCAGATGTGATTTGTCAGGAACTGGACTGATGAACCTCGAGCTTCCTCTGACATCAGTGTTCTTAAAAAATGACTATTTAATGCATCTTACATAAAAGCATATGCAAAATTAAGAGTGAGTCTCTCTCTCTCTCTCTCTCTCACACACACACACACACACACACACACACAACACATTTTATGGGATATTTAAAGAATAATATGCATAATATATTGATCATTAATATTAATGAGGAGCAAATTTTTAAATATTTCTTCTCTTGGACTGCTCTTGTGCTGAAAGCTTTGCCTCATGGTCTTAATTAATAACTGAGGAAGTAAGAAGAGCGTACGAGAGCAGTGTGCTGGTGTGTGTGTGTGTGTGTGTGTGTGTGTGTGTGTGTGTGTGGTCATTATTTGCAAACAGATATATTGTACATTAATGCCCAAAAATGTCTGAGGATTTTTAATTCCAGATGAACTAAAGGGAAATAATTTTTTGAAGTTGAAATTGAATTCATAGAAAGAAAAATTATTTACTAAAATTGATCCATTGTTGTCCCTCTGGAGGAACCCTTACTGGTTCTGTGTAGAACCCTAACACAGTATTTTGCTATCAGAGAGGGTTCTAACCCTGTTTTTGAAAGCTATGAGGCCTTACTTATATTCATTAGTTCTTAAAAAAAAAAAAAAAAAATTCAGTGATCAGTTTAATTACAATAAGAACTGAGTGTTACATTTAATTTGTAATTTTAATTAAAAAAATAAAAACTACAAATATGTTAATTTACAAAAATATTAATAAAAATGTATTTTTATTATATTAAATAGTTTCCTCCTGTTCCGTGTTAAATCGTTTATTTTTATAAACATTAAATAAAAGCATGACAAAAATGTTAATCAATATTAAAATTAATTTATTTGCATTTTTAAAGACAAATAATTTAAATAAATGTATTTAAATTAAATAAAAGCATCTTTGACATTTTTCCTTTGGCTACATTTTTGTGATGTTTAGCTTAATAAATTTAATTTTTGTAAATATAAATGCATATATTTAAAAAAATTCAAGAATGTTAAATTACAAAAATCTTAAAGACTATTAAAATTAATATTTGTCATTTTTGTTTCCTTCAGTTCTGTGTTATATCGTTTATTTTATATACATTAAATAAAAGCAAGCAAATTGTTTATGAATATCAAAATGAATTGATTTACATTTGTTAAAGATAAATAGTTATTTAAACTAAATAAAAGCATCTTTGGCATTTATTTTTAGCCAACCCAGATACTGGATGTTAAATTTTGTAATTTAAAAAAAAAAAGAAAGAAAAAAAAAAGAATTATACTATTAATTAAAATTTTTTTTATATATGATTTGTTTTTGTAGACACTAAATAAAAGCATCACTGATTATATTTTTTAAGCCAGACTAAATTTTGTGACATGTAGCTGGATGTTCTTCCCCTGTCTTGTTATTGGTTGTTTCCCTCACGTGTCATGTTCTCTCATCTGTTTCCCTTTTCATTAGTTTGTGTATTTAAACCCCTCGTGTGTCTTTGTACGATGCTAAGTATTGTGTTTCAGTGTTTTGCCGCCTGTACTTTACCAACATGTTTGTTTCATGTTTCTAGTTCCGGGTTTTTGACTTTGTGCCCGTTTCTTGTTTCTCGTGTTTGCTTTACCTCGTTTAGTCTGTTTGTACATCGTCTGACCCACAAATGTTTTTGGATTCTGCCTTTGCCATTCATTTTGGATTTGCCTGCCTGCCCATCAGTAAAGGCTTTAACTGCATTTGCATCCGTCTGTACTCCCTTTACGTGACAGAATTCTTCGCCAACGTCATGGATGCAGAAGAAAGGTGAGAGGGGTGCTTCGCTGGAATGACCATGCCAACGTTTGATTCTGTGCAATTTCCCCAGGTGTTTGAAAGCCCTCTGAAGGGTTTTCTCTCCAGTGCCAGATTTATTTTGGGAGTCTGCTTGACCCCAAGCCAAAAGAAAATCAATGGCCGATGTCCATGTTATCCCGGTTCATCGGCCCTGCTCGCCAATGGGTGGAGCTCCTTATCACCACAAGGCAGGACGGCCTCTCCTGTCGAGCTCCAACCAGAGGTCAACGTGGTGACCTCATCTCCAGAGCTTCAGCCTGAGACCAACGAGGTAGTCTCCCCTGCCGAGCTCCAGCCCGAGTTCAACGTGGTGACCTCATCTCCAGAGCCCCCGTTTGAGACCAACAAGGTGGTCCCTCCAGCCATGTTTCTGCCAGAGTTCAACGAGGCAACCTCCCAAGCCATGTTCCTGCCTGAGGCCAACGGAACGGCCTCCCATGCCATGTTCACGCCAGACGCTGACAATATGGCCTACCAAGTCCTGCTCCTGCTGGAGGCCGATGGCACGGCCTCCCAAGTTATGCTGCAGTTAGTGGTCGACGGCACGGCCTACCAAGTTCAGCTCCTGCCCGAGGCCGACGATACGGCCTCATACGTCCTGCTTCTGTCTGAGGCCAATGACACGACCTCTAGAGTTGGGGTACTCGGTCCCGGAAAATTATGAATGAAATCGGACTTGTCACGCACTCGGGTAAATTTGTACTCGAACTGCGTCATGTGTAGGGGTGTAACATGGCCTGGGCATTTTTTCTTTAGCCCCGAATAATTCTCCACTTGGAGCGGTTTGTCACTACATAACCGAACGTCAGTAAAAGAAGACGGTCTGTAATTTTATATCTTCAGTGAATGGAGGCAAGGCCAATCAGACCGAGTTTACAGGAAAACACGTAGAAATACTCGTGTCTTATTGGCTGACAGTCTCAATTCTGCCAAACGCTAGCTCACAGTCAGTGTGAGGAAAAATGGATAAAATGGATACACCGAATTTATTTTATTTTTTAAACCAGTAAAGGGGTTGAAACTGAAACAGTAACATCCTCTCCTGCTGAGCAGGAAAACAAGGTGTGTAAATGTCTATGTGAGTTCTTGAATATGATGTGGGCAGAGCATAAGGACAGATAACGCACTCTGCATGGCTCTGTAGCAGCTAATCTAAGCTACAATGATTGGCTAGCAACACAAGACTCACCTAGTCTCTTGTTAGATAGCCAAAATTTTATCGGTCTGGCAGTCCTGCAGACAGCGATAACACCCGAGGCAGGTTTTATGATAAATCCAACTTTTTGTCCAATTTTCAATTAGCAAGGGAAAAATGCACACAGTCTATTTAGAAATACGTTTTAATTATTATTATTTTTTTATGGAGAAGAATCTGGGCTCAGCCCCTGATGATTAACAGTTCAGCTAACGCCCCTGGTCACATGTAACATGAAAAGAAAGCTAAATAATAAATAACATAAAATTAAGATAATAATGAATGTCTCCCTCTTTAGCGGCTTATTCCACTTGGACGGTCAAATAAATACACACACACATCATGTCAGAATGCAGGTCTGGCCGAGTGTTCATGTAAACACAGTCGGTTATGTCTTAAGTGAATGTAAACAGTTGTGTCAGTACGGTATATCGGATCTGTGCATCAGATCTTAAAGTGACAGCAGTCTAATAAACCTGCTGCTGTCTGTGTCACTAATGTTAATCACATAAAAAAAGACAAAGAAAAAATCACTCACTCACTCCTTTGACTGAATAACTTCAGTAGATTTAATAAGAATCACCGTATATGTCATACAGTGAAGTCTCTTATTTTACATTTAATTGCTTTATTCAATTTCTGTAGTATTTCTTACTTGAACACTACTGATAGACCTGCCTGAGAAAACGTATCGTTATCGTGAAATAAGACTGTAGTCATATCGCCCAGTCCTAAACGTTAACATTCGGTGATTCCAGTCTTGAATTTCACGTAAAATGTGAAATTTACTTCTTAATGTAGTAAATATCATAAACCCTGCTGATAGGGATTTATTATTTTTCAAATCATTTAAATGTCAACTCCAACTGGAGGACACAATATAGTGTGATACAATAACAAAACAGGTGCATTTGTATTTTCATACACTTGTAATATAATAAAAGTTCTACATATACCTCTATATCCGTTTTTTTATTTCATTGAAACCATTTTTGATAGGAAACTAGTTGAGGTGCTGATGACATGAAATAAAAATATTAAATGGCAATGGTAAGATGTAATAGTGGTACTTTTTGTTACATTTATGTTGCCATTGGTTTGTGAAGGTTTAACATATTAATTTAACAGCTCAGTGTTGAGTTTACAATCGCAATTTCAAATCTTTTTTCACTTTAATTACTTTAAGGACTCGGACTTGAGTCCGACTCGGCCCCTTTTGGACTCGGATTTGGACTCAATTGGTTAAGGACTTGGTATCGACTTGAACTCGACAAAGGTGGACTCGGACCCAACACTAGCGACCTCCCAAGCCATGCTCATGCCAGAGACTAACGTCACGACTTTCCATGACATCCTCAAGCCAGAGGTCGACGAGACGGCCTCCCAAGCTCTGCTCATGCCTGAGGCCGACGAGACGGCCCCCCACAACATGCTCAATCCAGAGGTCGACGAGGCGGTCTACCAAGCCTGGTTCCCGCCTAGGAACCCCAGTGAACCTGTCTCAGCCCTGCCACCAGACCCTTGCAAGCCTGCCGCTGACCCACCCCCTGCTTCCTGCCAGTATGCCATATGTCAGCTAACCCGTTCCTCTGGAAGAAGCCCAGACGAGATACAAGGCCTGCCTCGGGACCTTGGGTTCTGTGTGGACATTTTGCCCAGAGGGCCAGGACCACCAGGAGGGGGAGTTTTTTGTAGGCTCGTGTTTCTCAAGTTTGCTTTACCTCGTTTAGTGTGTACATCATCTGACCCACACCTGTTTTTGGATTCTGCCTTTGCCATTCGTTTTGGATTCGTCTGCCTGCCCTTCAGTAAAGCCTTTTACTGCATTTGCGTCTGTCTGCACTTCCTTTACGTGACACAGTTTCTGTGTTCCACGTTAAAGAATTTTTTTTTTTGTAGACACTAAATAAAAGCATCATTTAAATAGACGATATTACATTTAAATAAAACTGACAAAAAAGTTCAATTACAAAAAAGTTGATATTAAAATTAATTGAATTATTTAATCACAAATAAATTTTTAAAAGCATCACTGACATTTTTTTTTAGCCAACTTATATACTGGATTATTTTTTTCTTATATACAGTAGAAATGAAAAGTTTTGGCTTTTTTTTTTTTTTTTTTTTTTTTTTTTTTAACTACAGAATCTTTCTGAAAGTTAGAGAAACAAACAAATATGGGAGAGAAAAGAAAGAGTGAGGAGTTAAGAGATAAAACTAGTGTGTTTATTTTATTAGCTCAGACGCCTCCGGGGAACGCCGGAGTCCGTGAACTGTCAGGACCTATTAAACATGTAATTTTTGATGGAGGCAAACTTTCTACACACACACACACACACACACACACACACACACACACACACACACACACACACACACACACACATATACACACAGAGTCCAGAGTAAAGTGTTATTAAAAAGATGAGCGTGGCCGAGAGAAAATAAATAAATAAATAAGGAATACTGATTAAATTTTAAGCAGCCGGCGGGCCGATAGTTTGCCCGAGGCGTATTTGTCAGTTTCAAAGGGTGTTTTTATTAATTTTGGATTTTGCATTTTGTTAGTGGAAAGAGCTCGCTCCGCTGGGAACGCCACGAGCTACAGCCGAGCCGAGATGAGCCTATAGCACAGAGACGAGAGGTACAGGGAATGTCAAACAGATCACACACACACACACACACACACGTTTCTCTTACTATCCTTGCGAGGACCTTACAGTTCAACGCAACAGCTCAACGCACTGTGAAGAGGATGGTTCCAAAAAATCTCCAAGGATCACAGCTGGAGAATTGCAGAGGTTAGTTGCGTCTTGGGGTCAGAAAGTCTCCAAAACTACAATCTGAAGACACCTACATCACCACAAGTTGTTTGGAAGGGTTTCAAGAAAAAAGCCTCTACTCTCATCCAAAAACAAACTCGAGCGTCTTCAGTTTGCCAGACACTACTGGAACTTCAGATGGGATCGGGTTCTATGGTCAGATGAAACCAAAATAGAGCTTTTTGGCAATAAACACCAGAGGTGGTTTTGGAGCACACAGAGAGGTAGCCATATGGAAAAGTACCTCATGCCCACGGTTAAATATGGTGGTGGCTCTTTAATGTTTTGGGGCTGTTTTTCTGCCAGAGGACCTGGACATTTTGTTAGGATACACGACATCATGGACTCTATCAAATATCAATAGATATTAAATGAAAACCTGACTGCCTCTGCCAAAAAGCTTCAAATGGGCCGTGGTCGGATCTTCCAGCAGGACAATGATCCAAAACATACATCAAAATCAACACAAAAATGGTTTACTGACCACAAAATCAAGGTCCTGCCCTGGGCCATTCCAGTCCCCTGACCTGAAACCCATAGAAAACCTGTGGGGTGAACTGAAGAGGAGAGTCCACCAGCGTGGACCTTCGTATTACATGGTCATTCAGATGTGTAAATGATGGTAGAAAGTACACTCATGATATCTAATATTTTATTTTATTCCATGGACATTTAAAGGAATGTAGGAAAAAATGTAAAACGTGGGCAGAGTGAAACCAATTTTATTTATATACAGTACTGTGCAAAAGTTTTAGGCAGTTGTGAAAAAATGGTGTAAAGTAAGAATGCTTTCAAAAATGGACATGTTAATAGTTTATATTTATCAATTAACAAAATGCAAAGTGAGTGAACAGAAGAAAAATCTACATCAAATCAATATTTGGTGTGATGACCCTTTACCTTCAAAACAGCATCAATTCATCAATTCTTCTAGGTACACTTGTACACAGTTTGTGAAGGAACTTGGCAGGTAGGTCGGCCCAAACATCTTGGATAACTAACCACAGTTCTTCTGTGGATTTCGGCAGCCTCGGTTGCTTCTCTCTCTTCATGTAATCCCAGACAGACTCGATGACGTTGAGATCAGGGCTCTGTGGGGGCCATACCATCACTTCCAGGACTCCTTGTTCTTCTTTATGCCAAAGATAATTCTTAATGACTTTCACTGTACGTTTGGGGTCGTTGTCATGCTGCAGAATAAATTTGGGGCCAATCAGATGCCTCCCTGATGGTATTGTATGATGGATAAGTATCTGCTGGATAAGTTTTATTCTTATAGTTTTACAAGTATGTGATGGATAAGTTTTATTCCTCTTACACAGCTGTTTCTGTTTCAGTTAATGATTGTGTTTCAACCTACATATTGAATTGATGATCATTAGCACCTGTTTGGTATAATTGTTTAATCATACACCTGACTATACGCCTACAAAATCCCTGACTTTGTGCGAGTGTACCTAGAAGAATTGATGCTGTTTTGAAGGTAAAGGGGGGGTCACACCAAATACTGATTTGATTTAGATTTTTCTTCTGTTCACTCACTTTGCATTTTGTTAATTGATAAATATAAACTATTAACATGCCTATTTTTGAAAACTTTTGCACAGTACTGTATATATATATATATTTATGTGATGTTAATAGTGTGTTTTTTTCAGTGTATTAAAGTTTGCATTCATAGCAACACTGTTTTGAACGTGATTAAGCTAAATGCAGCAGTTTTTGCTAAAAATGAGTCAAACATCCCCACAAGGTCAAAACTGACAGATATTCCTAGCCTTGTGGGGACATACAGTACTGTGCAAAAGTTTTAGGCACCCTATTTTTTTTTTTTAGTACAAACTTTGTTATAGATGTTTTATTTTATTTTATGACGTCTACATGATCGAGTCGGTACAAAAAACATTTTAGATTCCCAGACATCAGTTTTATAGCACAAAATTAAATGTTACAGAAAAATGTTTGTATGTCATTAAAGAAAGCAGCGTATTACGTAAGAGACACTTTTCAGACAGTAAACACAATGAAGGCTGCTGGGTTTCACTGCAGAAATAAGAAGCGAGTGCGAAAGTCAAAGTGTCCAGAAGAACTGTGTCTGATTCTGCAAGATGCTCAATAAAACTTACCAGCTCATTTCCTTATAAAACTGCACTAATTGTACCGGAGACTGTTTTTATTTTTATTTCACACCAAATATTGACTTTGTTTCATTTACTACTGTTTATTGCTCTTTACGGTATGTTTTTTTTTAAATGTAGAAACATTTCATTTCATTATTTTGAAGGCATCTTTGCTCTACAGCATGTCTTTGCATGTGTCTAAGACTTTTCCACAGTACTGTACCTTGGTATTTTGGTCCTCATCAAGCTATAAAAGCAAAACGTGCCATCCCCCCAACAACATACACACACATTAATACACACTGTCAAATCAGCTGAAATTCTTCTGCAAGGCCACATGACCTACCACACACACACACACACACACTCTCTCTCTTACTATCCTTGTCAGGGCCTTCCATTGACTTTCCAACTAATCACCTTCACCTCAGAGACCCAAATCAAACCTTTCTGCTCTTTTAGTTAATTTTTTTTTGTTCCATTTTTTTGCACACGTTCAAAACTGTCAGATATTTCTATCCTCGTGGGGACATCTGGTCCTCACCAAGATATAAAAACAAGCTCACCTACTCATACACACTGTCAAATCAGCTGGAAATCTTGTGCAAGGTCGCACAACGTCTCTCTCTCTCTCTCTCTCTCTCTCTCTCTCTCTCTCTCTCTGTCACCAAGAGGCAAGCAGACAAAACTGTACAGGTATACATATATAGGCGCACACACACACACACACACACACACACAGGAATGTTGAAACATGTATGAACACACCCACGCTCAAGGTACAGCAAGGAAACCGAGTTCATTTTACTCATTTGACCTACTTGATTATTTTAAAATTTATAATTACAAAAATAATAACAAGAAGCATAACAAGAGAATCACATACACCACACACCAATACACACCAATACACACCAATACACACATACATGAATACACACAAATACACACATAACTACCAATGCACACATACATCAATACACACTAGTACACATGAATAAACAGAAATACACACCAATACACACATACACCAATACACACATACACCAATACACACATACACCAATACACACTAGCACACTAGTACACACACATACCCACTAATATCCACCAATACACATGAATACACACCAATACGCACTAATACACACTAAAAAACTAACTAAGTATATACACATATACAACTATTGCAGTGCTTCTGCTCTATAACACACCAAAATATGATCAACAACAAACAAACAAACAAAAACAAACAAGCAAGGGGACGACACCAAACCCCAAACCACCATGATTTGCAAAACCCGGACAAACACACACTTCTAAAGAGCATCAGAGCTTCATCCAGCCATCAACTGTCAAATGATTCAGAAAAAAAGATCAGAAAACTAGGCCAGATATGATGAATTATAAATCTGATTTAATATCTGAGCTGGAAATGCTGATTGAAAAGGCTGCAGCCAATCATGTGAACAACCGAAAACACAAACATGACAAGATCACCGAGCGTCTTCACGTGAACGACACGAACCTCATCAGCAGCAGCCAGGAAACACTGCATCATTCAAATTGATCAAATCATTTCTTAACAATTGTGGAAAAATAAATATAAGCATTCCATTTATTATAATTACATGTATTTAAATAAAATAATAATTTAATCATTTATTAAAATAACTGATCATTAAAGTAAAGCATCACTGACAATATTTTAAATATAATAAAAAAAAATGACGCACAGTTAGCAATCTTAAACATTTTACATATTTAGATATTAACTGTAATTATTTTTATTCATTTAAGAATGACGTCATACTTTTTTACACGTCCCTGTGAACGAGCTGTTGCTATGGAAACGATAAAGTATTAGAACGAGCGCATTAGTGTAAAAACCTGCTGCTACTGTCAGGGCTGCAGTTATGGAAAATGAATCGACAACCTTCTGACCAATCAGAGTCCAGAACCATACAGCAGTGTGGTGTAATTAAAGTTCTAATAGCTTGTCACGTTTTTTTTTTTTACAGTGCAGAATTGTGATAAGCGTACGGTTTCTTATCCGTCACGTGATGCTGGATGTCAGGTGGAATCAATGTTTCATATAAATGGCATTGAAATACGGCGCGTACGAACGGATTGACGGACAAAACAAATCCAACATTGATGATTTCGGGGCAGAAAGGGCAGCTTCAAACAGCATTGAACACCGGGTTAAAAGCGTCTGCCCTCGGGCTATAATTTACAGATGCTGTACCCGCTGTGAGCCGAGAGCCGAGCGGAGCCTGAAGATAAAATTAAACCTCTCGTACCTGCACGAGTCTGTGTGTGTGTGTGTGTGTGTGTGTGTGTGTGTGTGTGTGGTGTCACTTTTTATTAGTCATGGTACCATGTTGTGATGCACATACTGTATGAGTAGTCAGTGTGTGTTAGGGGTGAATATTTTATTCAGAATAAACAGATGTGTTTGTGTGACAAATACAGACAAGACTAGAAGGAGCACTATTGGGTTTTTAAAGGTCCACAGGGCGTGCAGTTGAAACTAGAGGCGTGTATCAGGACTGAGATCGCATGGGATGCAACAAAAATTGTTTTAAAAAGTCACAGTGAGCGAGACGTTTTTTCCGTGTATCCGGGTCAGACCAACTTAACATGAACATGAGTGTACAGCATTCATTCCTTCATCCTTAGTAACCGCCTGCTCAGAGAGTCACACTGCTTCATACTGTATAAGGCTACTAGTTTGTTTATATTTCGACAACCAGGACCAACCAAGTCCATTAGAAAATATTGTGTGTGAGAGCGAGACTAAAAACCCACAAAGTCCCACACACATCTCTAGTTGTGACTGGAGTGATGTAGCTGAGGTTGAGGAACTATCAGAGCCAGAATTCACACACCATGCTGATGTTTCTACATCTGGAGTTTTTCCAGTAGAAATAAAAATAAATAAATGCCTTAGGATTTCAGGATTAAATCTGAATGTAGATGCCGATAGGGTCGTTACGTTACACTCCTAAAATGCATAGTCCTTCTTGCATAGTGTATCGAACTTATTTTATACTTTCTTTTTAAATGTATTTCCAATTGTATTTTCAAAACATCTGATGCGGTGAGAACGATCCAAAGCGCCTCCGGTTCTCGCGCGCTCTCTTTAGTGACGCTCAACATGCAAAATTATGCACGTTAATAGGCCATCTTCTCCCCAACACCCACAATTATCTCTTTATTTCCATATTAAAAGGTAAAATACCCGCTCTCTCTCTCTCTTTCTCTCTCTCTCTCTGAACACAGAGCTATTAACAAAATGCATCACACCTTCAAATTCAATTTACATTAGAAATGCTCATAACACATTGGAGTCGGCGCGATGTGCCAGAACAGCTTTGGAAAGAGAGACGGCACTTTGTTGCGCGAGTAGAGGAGTTAATTAGCCGATCGGATGGGTGCACTCCAAAAGAGACAAACCGAGGGCCCTTGGTAATCACGCTCCTTACTCACTTATTTCATTATTCCCCGAGCGTTTGATGTCAGATCTGTCAAAGTGGCAACGTGTCATGCGCTTACAGGAACACACACACTTTGTTTATTAGGTTTAATGCTGAATAAATTCCACAGAAATCGCATTTAAGTAAAGCGGTTCAAAGCGGCGCTGCTCCTTCTGATCTCCGAGACGAGCCCGATCCGCCGTCTCGGGATTCTTCTGGAACTATTTGTATAGACGGCGTGCAGTCGGCGGCGCTTATTAAACGCAGGAGAAATTACAGGGGCCGATTGAAAGGCCGGGATGTTTTATGCCATGATGCTAATCAGTAATTAGCGGAGTATGCATCCTAATACACGGTTCTGTGAAAGAATCGAGGGGAAGAATCCGGAAAGCTTTCATCACTTAAGTAACGACTGTGACAGCAACATGATGCCTTCAGGGTGTGGAGAGATAAGCACACGGCTCAGACGCAATAAGAGGCAACAATTAAAATTGTTTAATGGAACAGAAGTGAGCATGGACGGGTAATGAACACGCGTCTTCAAGCAGGCGAGAGGAAACTCAAAGACTCGTGACAGACATCGACGTCTATCCGGTTTTTAATTAAACATAAGTGTGTTCTGAGAGGCAGCAGGAAGGCCTGACCCCGGAGAAACGGATCGGGTGTTTTATCAAACGGCCTCGCGTTTCTGATCCTCGTCTTCATCTGAATAAATGCACTGTAATGTATATACTGTAATGTAATGTATATTATTGTAATAACTGAACAGCGATGGAAAAAGAAACCGGACCAATAGGTACGAAAAACATTTCCGAAGCATTTTTACTCGTCTCAATAATTAAACACACAGGCAGAAGACATACACTTCTGCTAGAAGTTTGAAACAAGTTTAAAAAATATATATATTATATATATAAATATATATAAATATATATATATATGGCTCAGGTGGTAGAGCGGGTTGTCCACTGATCGTAGGATTGGCGGTTCAATTCCTGGCCCACATGACTCCATGTGCCGAAGTGTCCTTGGGCAAGACACTGAACCCCAAGTTGCTCCTGATGGCAGGCAGGTGCCTTGCATAGTAGCTCTGCTGTCATTGGTGTGAGAGTGTGTGTGTGTGTGTGAGTGTGTGCATGAATGGGTGAATGAGACAGTGTAAAGCGCTTTGTGAACCACAAAAAGGTTGAAAAGCGCTATATAAGTGCAGACCATTTACCATATATATATATATATATATACATATACACACAGTATATAACACATCAAATTCTGCGCTCATGTTAAATCAAAGTATTTATATATAAACTGCTTTTATTTGTATTTATATTTAATATTGTTTATTTAATAATTTATTCACTCAAGTAGAAAAGTATAGTATACATTGTTAAATGTTATGCTCTCTCTGTCATATATATATATATATATATATATATATATATATATATATATATATATATATATATATATATATATATATATATATATATATATATATATAATTTTTTTTATTATTATTTTATCATTTTTATTTATTATTTATTTTATATTTTATTTCTTCAAGTACAAAAAGGATGAGAAAGATTCAAGTTCAAATCAGACTGATTTTAGTTACCGATGTTAAATTAGTGTGTTTTTCATCAACATTACCAAAGTTTTAGAACAAAACTGTGTGTGTGTGTGTGTGTGTGTGTGTGTGTGTGTGTGTGTGTGTGTGTGTGTGTGTGTGTGCGCGCTTTTGGAATAAAATACAGTTACTTTTCCAGAAAACCTAAAGTTACAGCTTTAACTCTGACTGTTACAAAGCACTGACACTGGAGACTCCTTCCATAAATGCTACAAAAACGTCTCCCTACAGATCAAAGATTACTCCTTTTTTTTTTTTGTAGACCTGCATTTCCGTGAGGACGTGTGTGTGTGTGTGTGTGTGTGTGTGTGTGTGTGTGTGTGTGTGTGTGTGTGTGTGTGTGTGTGTGTGAGAGACAGGTGAGACTCAGGTTCAGTAAGCTAACTGCGTCTTTGTTTGCCACCCACAGCTCACCTGTTAAACGATCGTGGCTCCTGAACACCTGTTCTCTCGGATCAGAGCCGAGCTAAACGCACACGGCTTACAGCACTATAAATGTTTCACCGCTCCTCTCATGCTTTATTCACCTCTCTTTTATCTGCTGCATTGTCTCTCCTGTTATTGTTAAGACCCTCCTGAATAAATCATATCAAGTGATGCTTTAGCTTCAAGGTGAATAAAGTACACGTTCGAGTCGCTGCGCGTGGAGTCGTGTTTCCCGCTCAGTGGGAAATTTCAGTTTTGAGGATTGAGTGAAAAATATCAGTCAGTTTTCTCATGTTTCACAATGACTTGATATGGAAAACATTATTTAACATGAACATAATCTTTAGAAATGCCGATTGTGGCATTGTGGGGGGGGGGGGGGGTAATGCATGATCTCACAAACTGCAAAACAATTACTGTACATCTTAGAAAGTGAAAATATGTTGGTTATAGTGAACAATAAGAGGGTAGTGATCCGGCAGGTCGGGAGGCGCGTGAAAGGTCCCGGTCCCCGAACTTACAGACATGTAAAAGTGCTTCCAGTATCTCACGTAGCCAACGATATTCAATGCTGATTGGTCGGCCTGCGTAATTGATCACACTGATACAGCGACGTAACAGCATAACGAACTTAACAGCAGTGAGTATTCTCAGTACAACGGGAAACATTTATGGACTGCGCATTCTATCAGATTATGTTCCGTCACCTCAGTTAGCTTCAAAACACATCTACAAATGAGACTGATTTTGGACAAACCCTGCTCGAGCTCCACTGGAGATCGGTGTGGTGTTCACGGAATCCAACACCTGCCTCAGTCCTTCTGGAACTGTTTGTGTATTTGAGTCCCTGTCCTCCCTAAAAGCCCGAATGACTGTACGTGGGCTGTTCACTCTGTCTAATTCCCGTCAGTCTCACTTTCAAAGCCATGTGCAGGTTGACAACGATTAGCCTCGTTAGTGCTTCTAAAAACCTTCCACAATCAGGCTATAGCGTTATCACTGCTAGTCGTGGGAACGGACACCAAACCGCTTCATCGGTGACCTGCAGCCGCTCGCTCTCTTGGACTCTTGCCTTTTTAGTATCTTGTTTGTGACATTAAATTTTCAAGTTCAAGTTCAGTTTATTTGTATAGCGCTTTTAACAACGGACATTGTCCCAAAGCAGCTTTACAGAAGTATATAAATTCAGGACATAGATTTTAAATTTATGAATTTATCCCCAATGAGCAAGCCAGTGGCGACGGTGGCGAGGAAAAACTCCCTGAGAAATGTAACTATAAACGGATAAAACGACATTGTCTGTCTTTTACAAATTAAAAATGTGCAAATCTGCATGTTGCTGTGGTGTAAGAGGAATAAAACACTCAGGGACGTGCTGTTGCAGGAAAATAATCAACGTCATCACACCACCCTGTCACTCCGGATTTTACCGTAAAAGCATGACAGATTTTTATACTTTATACGGTAACTATTTATTAATTGATTATTAATTACTAGTTAATCATTAATTAGTCACTTTTGTTGAGAATGTTGAGAAGATTTGTCCATGATGTTGCTGTCGAATTAAAAGATGTCTGATTGGTTGGTCTGTGGGTCTCATTTTGTAGACGTGGGTCTGCCGTTTTTACAGAAAATAAAATATTCCTTTGTTTTTTAATTGAATTTTGAATAAATTACTGTAGAACATTGTTAGATTTTACTGTAATTCTGAAGCTTTGCTTAAAATCCTAAACACGTGATGACGTGAAAATACAATTTACACCGAGTCTGCACACCAAGTAATGCTGAAGATATTTAAGGGATTGTAAGATGACGTTTTTCATGACATGAGCACCACCATGCGCGGACATGGAAGGTTTCATGTATTCCTATCGTTCTGGGGACACGTCATGTCGCGCAAAGCGATGGAAACACGCTCCGTGCGAAACCGATGACGTTCGTTAGACGTTCGAGAACGATCAAGCAAAAATCATTAAAATAAACCAATCCATTGCAACAGCGCTCTTTGTTTCGGAAGCTAACTGTTTACGCCGTGTTGATCATGGCGCCGAAACTGGATTAATTGACGCCTGGCTGCGATCCAAATCAAAATGGCGAGCAATTAAGATCAGGCTGTGCGAATGATTATGAATTAATGAAGTGAAGGCATTAATGAAAGATTAATAGCGAAATGAGCCGCCGCCGTGGCTTCTGACACAATGTGGACGGGGAGACAGCAGCTCAACCATGACCAAGCGATTTCCCTACGCATGAACAACCACGGATCAACAAGCGGCGACGGCGGCGGATGGTAAGGAGAAGGAGAAGGGAGGAGGACGAAGATCTCAATGACAGAAGGTCAAAATGACGATTCTAGCAGCTTAGCAACACTTGGCTAAAGAAAAAGTGCTCAAAAAGTCGCTGGGTGACGTCATAGGATATGATTTGCATATTCATTGAGTGAGTGTGATCATTTGCATATCCAGAAGGATGATAGTATAGAATGGGGATTTAACAGAACAGGAAACGATAGATTCTACACCACAGTGCTGCTGAATTCTGGATTCTGATTGGTCAGAAGGTGTTGATTAATTAAGCAATATCGAACGATATTACAGAAAGAGTGCCGTTATACTAAATACCGGCTGTAGTCATGAGCACGTAGCTAATCATAGCCAATGATTGTGAGTGCAAATTTCCAGTTTTATAAATAAGACATTGATATGGAGTAAGTGACATTTCGGACACGATACGGCCAAATCATTTTAATAAATAATAGTTCTGCGCCGCGAATGAAAATAGAGCCTAAAGCCTTCCCGGTGCGGTTATACATAAATATGTATATAAAAATAAATGTAAACACTCCTGGAACGCCCCTCGTCCAATCAGATTAGTGGACCTGAAATAACGGCAGCTCTGACAGTAGCGCTCGTTCTAATCTCGCACGTTATCGTTTCTATAGTAACGGCTCATTCGCAGGGTGGGCAGCGATTGGTTGCGCGGACAAACGTCGGCTCTTCTGCATCCGTCCGAATAAATAAACAAGCACGAGGCAGGCTATTATTAAATCAAAAGGTGGAGATCCTCTAAAAGTGTACAAGCTTCAAAAAATGTCTTCTTCCTCCTCCTCCTCCTTTTTTTTAATGCACAGTGAGAACTTCATGTATTCCTACGTTCTATTGAACAACATCGGAGATGCAATCACCGTGAAAGCGGACGGCAGTCATTCCGCTTCCTGTCAAAAACACACACACACACACCCCTACACCTCTGGGAAATCTATGGCCATTTCGTATGAAGCTACAAAGCATGATACACATGAAGAGAAACACAATGCTGTCTCTCTTTCTCTCTCTCTCTCTCTCTCTCTGACCCTGTACTTCCTCTTCCATCCTTAAAAGCTTGTGTAGTCACTAGGGGAAATGTAATGTGTGCAGAGACACGAGAGAGAGAGAGAGAGAGAGAGAGAGAGAGAGAGAGAGAGTTTCAATGCAACTTTTCTGTCAGCAAAGAAAAGCACTGGAGAAATAAATACTGGTTGCAAAACTATTGGCACCCTTTACATTCTTTAATTCATCCTCAGTAAGCGCTTTATCCTTATCCTTTTATCACGGTGGATCCGGAGTCTGTCCTTGCAATACTAGATGTTTTAAAAAATGTTCAGACAATACAATAAAGTTAGGGATAAAACTGTCTGTGTCTTGCTGTCATAGTAAAATAATCAACGATGTGATGAAGCGGAGTTCCTGTTACCACACTGACGTTGATTATTTTCCTGTAAGTGTTTTATTCCTCTTATATTAAGGAACAAGAAAAAGTTATTGTTGTTGGGTTCTTTTTGTTTTTGTAGAAGAACCGTTCTGTGGAATAATATTGAAATATCGCAATACGTAACTGGATGTTAAGGACCTAAACGGGAAATGTACAGCCCCTTTATTTTGCGGATGTTATCTATGATACCTCACTCGGATTTGTCATTTCGATTTGCTTTGTTGGTCACATGATAAAAAAAAAAAAAAAAAAAAAAGATAATGAAAGCCGTGCACGTCGCACCACCAAACAAAACAAAACAGAACAAATTGCGATGCACACTGAACTTCAAACTGTTAAATAAATTTATTAGAAATGAAAATTGAGTGCTTTGCTAGTCAGGATAGGTCATTACACACAGTAAATGGTAAAAGAAAAGGTGATATAATGGAAAATGGAAAATAAAGAGAGTATGATATCGGTTGATGGCTCTGGTGTGTGTCGGAAATCTCACACGCCAATTCATCTGGACATTAGTAACGTAAAACAAATGAGCTCCTTTTCATCCGTCACAAAAGAAGAGACGCAGAGCTTCAATCACGCCAGCGAGTGACCAGATAATGTCTCACTCTCGCCCCGAACAATGTGCTTATTGAGAATCTCCTGAGGTGAAAAACCTGCTGCTGCAGGTGCCATGTTTCATTATCCAATTATATCTGTCTGTCTCTCTGTCCATCTGTCTCTCTCTCTGTCTCTCTGTTTAGCTCAGCTCAATTTAAATAAAACTGAATTCTCTCTCTCTCTCTCATACATATACATATATACATATACATATACATATCTATCTATCTATCTATCTATCTATCTATCTATCTATCTATCTATATATATATATATATATATCTGTTTGTTTCTCTCGATCTCTCTTTCTTTCTCTGCCTTTCTGTCTCTCTCTCTCTGCCTTTCTCTCTCTAGTTTCAGTTTTCATGTGCTTTATTGGCACGACAAACAATTGTACATTTGTATTACCAAAGCAAGTACAAGGGAAGGGTAGTGTAAACACAAGAGAAATAAAATAAAAGACAAAACAAAATAGAATAATACTGAATAAAACACTAATATATATTTTAAAAAAAAGTGCAAACAGTGTACATAAATGTACAAATTAAGGACACAATAAATGTACTATATACGGAATAATTGAAAAAAGAAGGATGACATGTGTAAAATTACAGGATAAAAGTGAATTTACTAATAAAAGGTAAGAAAAAAATATTTTTTTTTTTAAAAAAAGAGCGATCACAACAATTACAGGAAACACGAGGGCGAGGCAGATCACTCACTGTCCCTAATATTGTGGCAGGCCGAGACATATCGTGCTGCAGTCTTTATCTTCTCCCAGTATGACGGGGAGTTTTCCACTGTTTGATAGATTGTCGAATGTTTGGTGTGTGCGTTTAATTTTGGTGAAGAAGTTTTCTCAGGTGTGTGTGTGTGTGTGTGTGTGTGTGTGTGTGTGTGTGTGTGTGTGTGTGTGTTGTGTGTTCTGTTAATAAGTGCAGCTCTGTCTCAGTTGTGTTTTGGTTGCAGTGTAGCACAAACTTTTCTTCCTGTGGGAGCCATGTTTTCCTGTGTCTGCCTGTTTCTATTGTTAGGGCGTGGCCACTGAGTACCTACCTCTCTCTGTCTACTTCTGTCTCTCTCTGTCACTGTCTTGCTCTGTCTTTCTGTCTCTCTCTCTGTTTCTTTCTCTATCTGTCTCTCTTTCACTATGTTTTAACATCACGAATGTTAAAAATAACACAAAAGAACAATGTCAGTGAACAACAAAAGGACAAAAAAATAAAATAAAGTGAATATTAATTGAATTAAATCGAAAGATAAGGAAGGTATATAGTTTTTATAGAAACGTATATAAATTATATAACGTATATAAAATATTAAGAGCATTAGTCTCATAATTAGCTCTCTCTCTCTCTCTCTCTCTCTAATGGTTTTCTCATTTATTTCTCGCTCAGTGCATATTAAAATGCTTTCCACTGTCTGTCTCTATCCCTGTTGTTTCTCTCTCTCTCTCTCTCTCTCTCTCTCCCCATCTCTCTCTCTCTCTCTTTCAGTGTTAAATGAGGGAATTCTTTACCTAATTTCAACTTTGTATCGTGGCTCGATCTTCAGGACGCTACTCGTGCTTCAGCCTCCCAGCATTTCCGCATGGCCGCTCTGGGATGGAACATGACAGTTACATTAATGTCGCCGTGTAAATTGCTCCCTGTGCATGAAGCAACAAGAGCAAAAAAAAAGAAAAAAAAAAAAGAAAAGAGAAACACCACCCCCCCCCCACCCCCACCTCCAACACACAGGGGCATCCATTGCCCCCATGACAGCGGAAATTACAACAGCGTTCATTGTAAGATCGTTCCTTCACGCTTCCAGTCTATTATAGCCGTGTGGCAATTTCACTCAGTCTCCAGCCAGGCTGATGGACACGCAGGACCGGCACAGAGGCTAAAAAGCAATGACAGACAACGATTTCATCCTTCCTTTTAACAAAATGACAGAAAGAAGGAGAAGCTCAGGGGAGGTCAGAGACCCGGGGCACATCAGCAGACTGTTTACGACCTGTTTCTGTCAAAATGACATGGCAGCAGAATGGGACTGAGAGATCCATCCTATAGTGTAAAGAGATGCTCATACACACACACACACACACACACACACACACACACACACCATAGAGTCTGAGGAAAAATGGTTCCTCATGTGACTCCACTTGGAACCTTTCCTGAAAGGGAGTACTCTTAGATGTGCTAGATGGAACTGGACCACATTTCTCATTTATCTCACTGATAAAAACTAATTTGCTCATAAATCATTCGCAGGAGCGTTTACACGGGAAACGCGGTGTTCATAAAAATCCAGTTTGTTCGGCAAATACCTTCGTTTTTCCTACGTTTTGTTTCTGTGTTTGTGTAAATTTACATATAAGCAGACTCGCCAACGTGAACCTCGAGTGTTCGTCTTCAAGTCGTATAATTATCAACGACTTTCTGTGTTTTCATTTATGGATTGCACTTTCACGTTTAAATCACTCATTTATTTCACTTACACACCAATTGACCTGAAAGAAAGGGATTCCAAAACAAATCCATAAAGTAGGACAAAAGTAATGGTGCCCTATAAGAGGAGGCGGAGTTAGTGCGTGTCTATAGTGGCTGACGCACGGCAATGGCCGAGCTGCATTCATTACTGAAAGGTTTAGCGCACGCTGTGCTTAGGAGGCTCTCTTTGACCGTCTCTTAGCCATCAGTTTTAGCTCTCTTTGCCTTTTAAGGAGTTTTGTGGGCGTGGCTAAAGGTAAACACTATGAACATTCTTGGTAATTTAGAGCTGATTGGCATTAATCTTGATATGCAAGAATTTCAGGAAAACTTTTGTAAATCTGGTGGGTATTCTTTGGCCACAAAAACATCTACACACAACTTTTCTCTGGTGGCGTATGGATACCACAAAACCTTCAGGAAAGTGTAAAGTAACTACTACGGAACTACTTTTTCCTGATGGGAAGTTGGATAAAAGTCCGTAAGAACAGCTTTGGCAAGATTTTCTCTCACGTCTGTTTCATTGTTCCTGTGGAACGGCTGCAGATTTACGTTCGTCCTCGATAGTCGTGTAACTTGGAAAGTTCAGAGTTTTTCTGTTGTTTTCTCAGCACAGGGAAATGAGTCCATATATACGGTATATCTGTGGAGATTGGATTAAAAGCAATGGAGTACACCTTTAACACACACACACACACACACTAGGTTACACTCCCGTCTCATCCTCGCTTTACATGAGTCTGGTTTTCGGACGGACGTAGACCTCCGCGTGAGCTTCTCCCAAAGTGCACATGTTGCATTAGGTTGTCTCCTTTCGGATACCACAGTGCCATGCGAGCCAAGTCCAAATTACACACCAGGAAAAAGCCGAGCGAGGAAGCGCGATCTGCACAGCTGGTGCGCCCCAAATTGTACGGGGAAGAAGAAAAAGACAAAAGTAACATGCTGGTTGAAATACTGACACCAGCTGTGAAGGCTTAGAATAGAAATGTGCGCACATATGCTTACACACACACACACACACACACACACACTGCAGTAGATCACTGTTAAAGACGTAAGGGAAAAGAGTTTCACAATGAAAGAGATCGAGGCTCTTTGAAGTCAACTTCAGTCGTAACCGTGTTGATTAAGAGAAGCAGAAAGCGAGTGTTCCTGTTCAACTCGGTTTGCATTGAAAGGTGTGAGCTGACAGATCCCATCTCGCCCTGAGGCCTCGTACACACACACACACACACACACACACACACACACACACACACACACACACACACACACACACACACACACACACACACACACACACACACACCAAAAAAAAAAAATCACCGTGGGAGGTACGAGTGTCTGTAGCATCTGAAATAACTTCCTCTAGAGTTCCACACACACCTAAATGAAACTAAATCCCAGCTACGTTACTGTATATTATATACACGTTATCGTTTCTATAGTAACGGCTCATTCACACGGACTTATAACACAAATAGGTCGAAAAGAAAAACACGTGTAATCAATAAATAATATGGTGGTGTTTTTTTTTTTTTTTTTGTAAGGACATGTTTACAGTGCTGTGAAAAAGTATTTGCGCCCTTCCTGATTTCTTCTGTTTTTGTGTATATCTCATACTAAATTGTTTCAAAAATTAAAACAAAATCTAAGAGAAAAAACAAAGGCAAACTGAGTAAACACAAAATACAGTTTTTAAATGATGATATTTATTGAGGCAAAAAAGTTATCCAATACCAGCTGGGCCTGTGTGAAAATGTATTTGCCCCCGTAGTTACTAATTCCCCAAATCTATGAAACTGCATTAATAACGGGGTTCAGCTGGACTAGACACAACCAGGCCTGATTACTGCAAACCCTGTTCAATCAAATCAACACTTAAATAGAACTTTTTCAACTGCATGAAGTTGGTTAAAAGCTCTTACCCAGTAACACACTATGCCAAAGTTCAGAAATGGTGATTGAAAATACATCGGTCTGGGAAGGGTTACAAAGCTATTTCAAAGGCTCTGGGACTCCAAAGAACCACAGTGAGAGCCGTTATCTCCAAATGGAAAAACTCGGCACAGGAGTGAACCTTCCCAGAAGTGGCCGACCTTCCAAAATTCTTCCAAGAGCAGAGCAACTACTCATCCAGCAAGTCACAAAAGAGCCAAGAACAACATCAAAGGACCTACAGGCCTCTCTTGCATCAATAAAGGTCAGTGTTCATGACTCCACTATCAGAAAGACACTGGGCAAAAAAATGGCGTCCATGGAAGGGTGGGGATGTGAAAACCACTGCTAACCTTGATGATCCTCAAACCTTTACTTCTAATTACACTATCCGGTGTTACCCAGATAAGGATGGGTTCCCTTTTGAGTCTGGTTCCTCTCAAGGTTTCTTCCTCATGTCGTCTCAGGGAGTTTTTCCTCGCCACCATCGCCATTGGCTTGCTCATTGGGGATAAATTTATCGATTTAAAATTTTGATCCAAAAATTATGTATCTCTGTAAACCTGCTTTGTGACGATGTCTATTATTAAAAGTGCTATACAAATAAAATTGAATTGAATTGAATTGAATTGAAACCTATTGGGAGAATGTTCTGTGGACTGATGAGATGAAAGTGGAACTGTTTGGAAGACAGGGGTCCTGTTACATCTGGCGTAAACCAAACACAGAATTCCACAAAAAGAACATCATACCTACGGTCAAGCATGGTGGTGGCAGTGTGATGGTGTGGGGATGCTTTGCTGCTTCAGGGCCTGGGTGACTTGCAGTAATTGAGGGAAACATGAAGTCTGCTCTCTACCAGAAAATCCTAATGGAGAATGTCTGGTCTTCAGTCCATAAGTTGAAACTCAAGCGCAACTGGATTATACAGCAAGACAACGATCCAAAGCACAGGAGTAAGTCCAAGTCCTAGAAGTAAGTGAAAGACTGATCTCCAGTTATCTGAAGTGTTTGGTTGCAGTTGCTGCTGAAGGTGGCGCAACCTGATTTTATGTTTAAGGGGGCAATTAGTTTTTCATATTGGTGATCGGTGTTGGATAACTTGTTTTTGCTTCAATAAAAAAAAGTAAAATTAAATAAAAACTATATTGTGTGTTTACTCAGGTTGCCTTTGTTTTATGTTGTATTTCGTATGAAGATCTAAAACTATTTAGTATGAAACAAAAACAGAAGAAATCAGGATGGGGCAAATACTTTTTCACCAAGTTGTCAAATTGCTGAGGTATAAGAGGAATAAAACATCTTGTTAATCTGCTTCATCGCTCCAACATCAGGAAGTGTTTTATTTCTTATATAACTGCCCTAAAAAGTAAAAGTAAAGGTCTTATCATCCATTTCACCACTTCATGATGAGACCTCGAGTTGCTTGGGTCCTTTGTTTTTTACGCCCGTACCAGAGATACTGTATAACTGTATAATGTTAAACTGCATTGGACCAAAACAATTCATCATGTAACAGCATTTCTCAACAACAATGAAGAACAGAGACGATACACACGCTGTGGCACAATAATAAAAGCGCCCAGGTTGATTTGTGAGCCTCTAAAACGAATACAAAAACAGGGCAGGGGAGGGGTGAGCTATTAACTGGGGCCTAAAAAACACACACACACACACACACACACACACACACACACACACACACACACACACACACACACCACACACAGATGGACCTTGACAACAAAACCAAATCAGAAACAATCTTCCTGTTGCACCTGTGTCATCAGTCAAGATGATAAATGTGAGGGTTTTAGACGTGGACGCAGATCCGCCCGCTCTCGCCTACTTCTCCTGACATTTAATTATAATGCATGCCTAAATAAAAGCGATGTTCTCCCACTACATGAAAAAAAAAAAAAAAAAAGAAAAACAAAAAGAGAAGACATGAGCTCTGTCTCTCCGTCCCGTGGCAGGCTGGAGAAAGTCAATTAACCATCAGGCCCCTCCCTCATACCTTCATCCTGAATTACTATCAGCAAGCTGATGGGATTTTCAGCCTGTTTTTCATCCGTGTGTCATCCAGAGCGGCTGTCTGTTCCTTCCGGGTGAATTGGGATTTATACATTCGTCATGTTAACTATCTAAGTGGGATGAGGTGTGTGTGTGTGTGTGTGTGTGTGTGTGTGTGTGTGTGTGTGTGTCTGTTTTTCCAGGGTCTTGACATTTAGGAATAAAACACTGTGAGGCATGTTGTTACAGGAACATAATCCACAACACCCTGAAGTTGATTATACTCCTGTAACAGCACGTCCTAAAGCATTTTATCCCCCCCTCCCCCTCCCCCCCCAGACACTGGAGACTCCTTCCTTAAATGTTACATAAACGTTTCTTCACAGATCTACAACAGTTTCACGTTTTTTAAAAGCCCATTGTTTATTATTATTAGCCATACACGTCCCTGCGAATGAGCTGTTACTATAGAAACAAAACACATTAATGTATATAAACTTGTGATTTGCAGCTGCACTACTATCAGAGCTGCTGTTATAGAAAATGACATTACCACGACAACCACTATCTGTTCATCTCTAACGTTAGCTAAGACATCTAGCTGGATTAGGATGCAGGTTCTGTGGCTGAAAGTTTCTGGGTACCACATGATCATCATCTTCATTTTCTTCATCATCATCATTATCATCAGTTTTAAATGGAGTTAACTAATGTACAATTCAACGTTTCTGAACTGATGCCACGTTTAACATCTGAACGTTACAATGAAGCTTGAACTCCACGAATAAATTTTTACAGTAAAGCAGAACTTCTAAGGAAATAGAGGTAACTCTGGCTTCAAAGATCACCAGTTTTTCCAATTTTAATAATTCCAATTTAAATAAAATCAGTTTGTGAGAAGCTTTGAAGGATGAATAACGAAGGCTGACAGACGCCCACTGATCTCCTGCAAGACACTAAAAAATTCTCAGATTTATCCAGTGTGTGTGTTTTTATAAAACAACTCACAACTCCAAAAAGATGGTTCCTGAGTGGTGTATGGAGAAACAGCATGGAGGAGAGAGAGAGAGAGAGAGAGAGAGAGAGAGAGAGAGAGAGAGAAAGAGTGGTCTCTTGTTTCTCCTCCTCTACTTTAGGGATAATTAGTGAACTCCTGAACTATGCTGAGATCCTGCCAGCAGCCAGTCAGTGGCAAATCAACGACTTCAATGCCAAATCAAAAGAAACCCGCTCGTCTGTGCATAAACATGAGAGGAGAGGCTTCTGCCAGCTGACACCTCTCTCCTGTGAACTATCGTCCCCAAACACACACACATCACACAATCTCACATTTTATCATCTTACCTGACATTAAAGGACCTCTTTAAAGTCTTAGAAGTTTCAGAATTAGCGAGTCACCCCACAGCCGAGTCTCGTACAACAATGAAGGAAGGGAGATGTTCAGCTCTTTTAGCAGTCAGGGTCATCGATTTTTGTTCATCTTGTACCAATAAAACCAATATTACAGCTCATAAAAATCTGGAAAAAGGTACTAACAGGTACTGTACCACTGCTTGTTACTAAGACGAGACCCTCAATGCTATGTCGTTCAGCAGGGAAAGAGAAAACCGGGTGACAAATTAAAGGAAAAACCTGAAGTAGGGAAACATAACGAGAGCTTCCAGACAGGTGGCCTGCATCACTGCATCAACCAATCAAACCTTCAGCTCAAACCTGATTTTCTTTTCTACTCTGAAAACACAAACCTTGGATCAAACTAAAACAAAATAAATGTAAAAAAAAAAAAAAAAAAAAATCTAATCGTTGCTGGTAATTTTTTAAAAAACATTTTCTCAGCTGAAGAAAATTTCATATTATATAAATATGTTTTGTTTTTTTTTCCAGTTAAGCAAAACTTACCAGTAACAAGTCTATTTAGGTTTCATTTTTTTCAGTGCAGATACTACAAATAAAAATACTATGTTTATTCCTAAGTTTAAACACTTTAAATAATAAATGTTATATATATGTATATATATATATATACGCTTGGCGGATTTGCTTTCACATACATGAACTGTAGCTTGATTGCACAAAACCATACATTACTCTTGTGCACACATCTTTGCGGAAAACTTCATCTCCAAGACGACAGGTCTTGTGGGGCGTTCCCGGTATGCAGTGGTTAGTACCTACCAAAAGTGGTCCACCAAAAGTGCCTATCATGGGCATGTGAGCATCAGAACTGGACCATGGATCAATGGAAGAAGATGGTCTGGTCTGATGAATCACGTTCTTTTCCATAATGTGGAAAAAATGGTGTGTGTGCGTCACTTACCTGGGGAAGAGATGGCACCAGGATGCACTATGCTAAGAAGGCAAGCCGGCAGAGGCACTGTGATGCTCTGGGCAATGTTCTGCTGGGAAACCTTGGGTCCTGGCCTTCATGTGGATTTTACTTTGACACGTACCACCTACCTAAACACTGCTGCAGACCAAATACACCCCTTCATGGCAACGGTATTCCCTAATGGCAGTGGCCTCTTTCAGCAGGATAATGTGCCCTGACACACTGCAAAAATGCCAAAGAGTTCAAGGTGTTGATTCGGCCTCCAAAGTCCCCAGATCGCAATCCGATCGAGCATCTGTGGGATTTGCTGGACAAACGAGTCCAATCCATGGAGGCCCCACCTCTCAATTTACAGGACTTAAAGGATCTGGTGATAACATCTTGGTGCCAGATACCACAGAACACCTTCAGAGGTCTTGTGGAGTCCATGCCTCTACGGGTCAAAGCTGTTTTGGTGGCACAAGGGGGACCTACATAATATTAGGCAGGTGGTTTTAATGTTATGGCTGATCGGTATGAAGAAAAAACTGTGACATACATTATAGTGGATGTAGGGTCTGAACATTAAAACAAACAAACAAAAAAAAAGATTATTGAAAGTGACAGACCATAATCATGACATTACAAGTAAACAAAAAAAAGAAAGAAGGAAAGAAAGAAAGAAAGGGAAATGTCCACACCGTCCTGCCTCTATACTGTATATTTGTATAGTCTTAAGTAAAACATCCTCTATTCACAT
The DNA here is from genome assembly GCA_023630585.1 of Cranoglanis bouderius. NCBI lineage: Eukaryota > Metazoa > Chordata > Actinopteri > Siluriformes > Cranoglanididae > Cranoglanis > Cranoglanis bouderius. Next base: position 1,287,280 of record CM042567.1, read on the forward strand.
GTCCTAATGGGCCAGGTGATTTTAATAAATACAAAGAAGCCGCCAGGCCGTATTGTATCACACTAAGACCAAGGGAGTATGCACGTCTCCTTCCATTCCCCGTAAGCCCTAATTGGCCCAGTCAACAATAACGTAGCCGGATCAGCTTTATGCACTCAGACACGTCCATTTGTTTAACAACCTCCAGTGTTTGAAGAAGACAGATGAAAAGGGATGCTAAGACAACTGCATTAGAGCTCCCTGGCCATGAAAAAAAAATTGAAATACCCCGCTTCATTAAAATGATAATACGCTGAAAAGCCAGCATCCCAAATGCCCTGCTCTCTGAAGTATACCGAGTCTCCAGCAGTGAGACAAGCGGACTGTCATCAGAGGAGACAGGTCATTTACATTCATGATAAAATGATCTTGCATTTTTTATTTGTCTTGGAAATTAAAGACTTACTTAATCATTGTGGATGGAAGCACCGTTCCGCGCAACATAGTCATGTGTTTCTGATCGCATTAGGACTGATGTGGCGTGGCGTGATGGATATTTAATAGTCGACCTGTCCCTCTGGATCATGTCACTCGCCCTGACGATGCTCTCTCCCCGGCTCTCCTCGGCACCCGAGCAGCTTCAAGATGGCTTTCATGATTAGGCCGATCATGGGGAGTGGAAGTAAAAGAATAAGAGAAGAACCATCATCTAAAGTGCCCTCATGTGCAGAGGTGAGCCACGCTAACGACCTGCAATGCAGCAGAACGACGTCGCACGGGTGCACGGGTATTCACTGTACACAAGTCTCTATCAAAAAAGGTCTCTCAAGGGTTCTTTAGATGACTGTCAGCTCTAGCTTCTTAAATATGTTCTGCTCGGGATATTTCTGAAAGAATCTTTAAGAATTCTTCAAGAGGAACAAACCCAAGAACCATTTAACCAGTTTTTTAACATCATGAAAAATGCCATATCCATTGACCAGCTCTATACCATGACCGGTCGTAACCTTTGTTGTTGAAACATTTCTAAATTTCTAAATATCTTCTGCTTGGAACCTTTCTGAAATAACCTTTAAGGGTTCCTCTAGAAGTACAAACCAAAGACACCTGACAACAGTCTACACGCTATCCTCAACCAGTTTGAACCTTTCCTGCAAGTTCACTTTATACAAAGTGTCCTTCTGTCTTATATCATATGCAGACTTTTGGAATAAAGGGGTTTCTCAAGGGCTCTTTGGATAATTAACAGTTCTACATTTATACATATACTCTGCTTGGAACCTTTCCTCAAGGGGTCATTGGATGATGAACAGTTCTAACTTTCTAAATATGTTCTGCTTAGGGTTCCTAAAGAGGAACAAAACCAGTCGTTCATATCCAAACTCTATAAGAGAGAAGATGTTCCTCAATGTTTCTTTGGATGATTAACAGTTCTAGCTTTGCAAAAGGGTTCTGATTGGAACCATTCTAAATATGTTCTGCTTGCAACATTCCTGAAAGAATCTTTAAGGCTTCCTCCACAGGGGTCAAACCCAAGAACTTTTTACGATGCTAGCTGCCATCATAAAAAAATCCACTGACTGTCTCTACATATTAACCATAACCTTTCCTGTCATAACAGTTCTAGCTTTCTAAATACAGTATGTTCCACATGGAACCTTTCTGAAAGAAACTTTAAGGGTTCCTCCGGATGTGAAGTGTTATTGATTTTTTTTTTAATCATATCCAGACTCTTTGACGGTTCTGAGCTTGCTAACTATTTGGAATCCTCTCTGTTGGGCCAACTCAGAGACCTTTTTAAGAGTGTAGGCTGGTTTGTTATCTTGAACTCAATTGGCAACTGATCAACTGATTAGTGTTCTGGAATTCGGATAAGAAGGTTGTGAGTTAGTTTGAATCCTGGTATTGATCGAGGTCCTTAACCTTTAAGCCTCTGCCAAATGAATTAATGTAAAAACGTGCTACAGTTCTAGCATATTTGGTGTTATACTACGGTAGCGTATAGGTGCCAGACGACCCCAAACTCCATCAAATGTGTTTACAACCCTCGTGACAATATTTCTGGATGATGTAGTCCAAGAGCCACACAAGCAGCTAATCACAATGGCTGCTCTGAGAGTGGATGATAAGAATGAGGGGCAGCTCTCGCTGAGCTCCCTTTCCTCCCCACAGTCTGAAACAGATGATGGGCCATCTGGAAGAGGACAATGCTAATCACAGGGATGCCGGTGTGGATGAATGGCCAGCCTGAGCTCTCGCGACGTCGAGTGGCTCGTCCCACAATGCCGAGCGTCGGCCTGCCAAGTCCAGTCCTGTGCACTGGCCCGGCCTCTTTCCTGTACCCGTACTGTCGCCAAAAAGCCACCGCGCACGTGCCGCTTCCTGTCGATTCAGGAAGTTTTTGGTTGTGGTCCCAACCTCCGTCAAATGGGCAGTGACTTGGGTGTTTAGTCATTTCCTACTTCCTTATTGGAGTTGTTCATCAATGGCCATTCTTTGAATTGTGACTGATGGGTCACATCTGCAAACTTTTGAAGGGGTTTTGTTTTGGGTTCAGTTTCCTTCCATCAGAATTTCATTTCTTTCATCTGTTTTTTTTCCCTCCTTGCGCTAGCTGTCAGATGGTTCAATTAAACTTAATTATGATAGTTAACATCTCAGGGAATGACAGAGGTTCTGAAAAAAAAAATATTCGAGGAATTTAAAGAGTTTTGCATCTCGCAGTGATTAATGCAGTGACACACAGATTCGGTGGTCAGATCACCTGAACACAACAATCACATGCCGTAACATTTAATCGATGATTATCTACTCGTGTGACAAGCATATTACATGTGGGTGTGGCCAAAACAGGCAACACAATGGGCTATCTACAAATATAGAAAGCTGGAAAACCGACCAGACCTCTTCACCATCAGTTATTAACGTTTAATGCGTGAGGAAATTGCTCTTTAATTCCTCTATCCTCTGAATATGTGGGGAACAAATCAGAACTTATACATTCTTTATGAGCAAATAAAACTCTGTGCCAGGTCAGAGCAGTGTGCCGAAGTCAGAGCCTGGCCTCATGCTCCTGATGCTTTCCAGCTGTTTTGGAAACCGCACTCTACTGTCATTTACCATCAGTGCTGTTCCTGTATCTGAAGTTTTTAGCAAGGCCTTTGTATCCAACTGAGATGCTTCCCAGATCCTGTGCTACTGCATGACATGTCAGACGGACTATGTTCAGCTAAGTGTGTGTTTTGTTGATTTGTGAGCAGCGGTAGCAGCAGGAGCAGCTGTGCTGTTGTGGCCGTGGTGTCCCCTGATCTCTCTCGGCTGGGTGAGTCCTTTCAGAAAGCCGTAAGTAGTAATTAGATGGAGCAGGCCTGGTGGAGGTGACCTCATGTTCGGCGGTTTGGGCGTATTTACAATGATGAACAATATACAATGCCACCAGCTGAAATTACAGGGAGTGGTGGTAGAACAGAGAAGAGGGGAAAAAAAAGGAAAAGAAAACTCTTGTAATTTGGAACTTGTTAAAAAAAGGAATGGGATGGAAGCTGGGAAAAGCCAGATTGTCAGCCCCTTCTATCTCTATTTCTGACTCGATGCACCATTTAAAATAATCATCATGGTTATCCCTCCCATTTACGTCAAGAGGCAAAAACGAGCATCTAAAACTCTGACCAGACCTGAGTTTAAATCAGGGATGTATACAAAAAAAAAACGCTATGGCTTGACTTTACCATTTACGTTGCATTTCAAGAATATGAATAGCTACTTCTTATGTAGTATTATTAATTATAAAAAGCAGGGTTTTATTTGCTTTAAATTAAGTGTTCTCATGTGCAAGATGGCTGATACTTGTATCCTGGTTGTAGTCGGTGCATCGTTTGTGCACATCCAAAAAAGCAACAAAAAAAACTCACTAAAAAAGAAGACGAAATAAGAATGCTGTAAAGTTTTAAAGAGGAGCTCACTCAGCTTATCCACAGTTATTCGCATTTATATGACGTCTCCACGCCACTCCAGAGCAACGAACACGTCTGAGGAAGTGGTCAAAGAAGGTATTGGGGTGTTGGTGGAGTGCGTGTTGGCTCTGACCTGCCACGTAGTGGAAAGAGATTTTAATCCTCCAGATGTACAAAAGGTACGCAGGTATACATGTATATGAACAATATCGCCTGCTTAGATAATGAAAGCTAACTGAAGAAAAAAAAACTTTATAGACACAAAAAGCAAAGAAAGTTTATTTTCAAAGCAAAACAGAAGGTTCCAGAAGGCTTTTAGCTCTGACTTGCCCCCTGGTGGACAGTTTTTCACATTTATGACGTCTCCATGCCGCTAAACAACGACAAATATGGCTGCCAAAGATATTTCAGTGCTGGTGAAGTACGTTTCGGATCTGACCTGACCCCTAGTGGATAGAGCTTTTAATCTTGCAGATATTTCTCCACTCATACTCCTTCTATAAATACAAAACAAACTGGATAAAAAAAAAATTTATAGGCATGACAAGCAAACAAAATTTCCAAACCAAATCAATAACTTCCAGCTAGAAGTTAAAGACCGAAGTCTTTGCCTCCTGCTTTTCCATGCCAAGCGAGCGTCATCCTAATGCGCCATGACTTTGCAAAGCAGATCTCAGGGTAGGAAATAAAAGCCCAGACAACTGCATTACTGTCCGACCTGTCAGGTCCTTTAAATATAGACTGCGTCCTCGCTGCCAAAGACTTAAAAGCAGAGCTGGCAGGCAAGTGGGAGCTGCCAGTGACAAAAGCCCGTCATTTGGCGAGCTGCGATTTTAGCCGACAAAAATGGCCTTTTAAGCATATTTTTATACATTCAAGAGCAGTTCATTCTGTTCACCATGAATCAATAATAAGCAGCGAGCTGCCGACCTGGGATACAATTATCCACCTTGGAGAAGCTCTGCTGTCACACCGATGTGTGTGGAAGTGAAAGCGCTGTCAGGTGTAATGGCGTTCATGCAGCCGAGCCCCGAACAATCCGGGAGGAACAAAGCGCAGGCCCACGTGTGCTGGGTGCTTACACACGGGCTGTAGCGTGATGTAGAAACCTTTCGAGAGAACATGACAATCATATTCTATTTCTTACTTAGCAATAGATGGTTCCATGTGGTCCCACTGATTGAGGAGACACTGGAGACTCCTTCCATAAATGTTAAACAAACATTTTAATCTGTTTATTTTTAGTGGTGAGTCCACCGTACACCGTCCCTGTGAGTGAGCTGTTACTATAGAAACGATAACATTTTAGAACGCACATTAATTAGCATCTAGATTAGCATCTTTCTATTACTATCAGAGCTGCTGTAATCGAAAATGAACCACCTTATCACAATTTCTAAACACCAATCACAATCCAGAATTCAACACTGCTGTGGTACAAATTTACATGTGCATGTGGGGTTTTCTCTTCATGCAAACCCATGAATTGTGCCTTACGTATTCTATGCCAGGACCAGAAGGAAAACTCTTTGAGTTAAATGATGTGATTACATCCTTCAGTAAAATGTGAAACTCGTTTCTGCAGAAAGTTGGAAACTGAGGAGGTAATGGAGCAGGAGGTGTGCTGCTGTTCGACGTCCCCCGATGTACAGGCCTTTTGGACCGGGTCCTAATAGAGGAGGAAAATATTGGGCCGAGGGCGATGGGAGTCGCTCCAGCTGTTCCTCTGCCTGGTCTACAGCAGATGTCGGCACTCTGCAGATCTCCTCATGGACGTTGGAAACCATCTTGGATACCTGAGAGCCAAAGATCACTAGTCAGTGTGTGAGATTCTTCAAACAGACACAAGCAACACTGACATCAACCTGCATTTTAAAATGTAATACCTGCAACCGAAACAAAATCAAAATTAATAACAGTATAGAAATGTGTGACAGGGACATGGGTCGATAGGAGTAACCTTAGCATTCTCATGCAGGAGACTATACTGCATGATTACTGCACAAACCCTACACAAATACTGTACAAACACTACACAAATACTGTACAAACACTGTATGAATACTGCACAAACACTACACAAATACTGTACAAACACTACACAAATAATGTACAAACACTGTATGAATACTGCACAAACACTACACAAATACTGTACAAACACTACACAAATACTGTACAAACACTACACAAATACTGTACAAACACTGCACAAATAACACACAAATAATGTACAAACACTGCACAGACACACACGATTTCGTGTAGAATATAAACTTTTGCTTTGAACATTTTTCAAGTCAATCATTCAGGGTTTATGGAGCCGTCATCCGTCCTTAGTTTGTAAAGCACAGCGCATTAAACTGCTGCGGGAAGATGAGGAATGAAAAGAATAAAGAATGAAAACATGTGGAAATATTAACGTGTGTAGAGGAATGTGCATGGACATGAAGTGCTTTGAGAAAAGCTGATGTTTAATGTTTAATCAAATTGTATTTTCATCTACAAATGGAGAAAAAAATATATAAAAACAGCACCCGCTTGATTGACAGTCGGTCTTTACACCATTAAATAATTTGCTCATCTAAACCGAGCATCGTAATTAGCCACATTAACATTCCTGATGCATTATTTATCCCAATAGTTCCTTGCTAGCCCTGTAAATAAACAGATATGTGCGGCTGCTGCGGATCGGTTTTATTGTAAACAGGAAAAAAAAAAAAAGGGGGCGACCATAATTTAAATTCCTGATGGTGGGACGAAAGAAAAAAATGAAATAAAAACTATGTGTTGCAAATCGGAGCCCATGTGCTCCTATACGAGCGGCGAGGACGGCTCGGTGGTGGGTCAGAGGGGTGCGAAAACTGATTAATTACCTCAGATGAGCAGGACACTCACATTAGAGAGGAGAAAGTGAGGAAGGAAAGAGAAGCGAGGAGAAGAGAAGAGAGAAGAGGAATCGAGTCTGAGGCTTTAATGTGAAGGTTGTCAGAATTCATTTGAAGGAAATCCAGTAACGAAGGCGTCAAGAACATCGTAAGTAGCATAATGGAAATCGTACGCGTTGAGTGAAAGGTCTGAGCTGAAATCTACACCATGACACAGTTAAAGCAGGAGAAATGAAAGGTCATGAAGTCATAAATTCCCGTCGTTCTCATCATTTTCGGCATTGCTCCACGTGAGAGAGAGAAAGAGAGAGAGAGAGAGAGAGAGAGAGAAAGAGAGAGACATTGCACAATTCAGGAAGAAGTGTTCATCTTTTTTCCCCGGCCCTCGTTTGTCCATTTGCGTCGGCCGTCTCTGAGTTCCTGCAGGAGTCAATGACTTGCTCCACGTGTCATCCTTTTCTGTATAATTTACCAGCTTCAATTAGACGTCGTCGGTTGCCATCTGCGTCGCGGCCGAGTTAATGTATTAAAACGACCAACAGTCTGCATTAAAACACACATAAATACACGCAGCACTAACCGGTGATCACACTGGAATAAACATTTTTTTTTTTTTTGGCCAGACAAATTAGGAACAAACCTGTTTGACAGGCCCCCGTTAGCCCAGAACAAATGTGAAGACGGGGGGAAATTGTTTGACACACTTTCAGCAAAAAAAAAAGAAAGAAGAAAAAAAAAAAAAAAAAAAAGAAACGCAAGTGAACCCTTTAGAGCGAGCCATCCTTTAGCGTCGGGTAATGGCTCCTCGTCGTTAGGTTCAATAGAAAAAGCTATTCATACTGTTGTGTGATTGAAAAGAAAATTGAATCCTTTTGATTTTATAAATGTGTCTATTACTGCATTTGCACACCAAATTTCAAAGGAAATTATAGAGAAAGGAGTGATTCTCCCAGAGGAAATGCCTCTACGGGATGACATTCTGAATTCCAGCCTGAACATCAATATACTGTATGGCCGACAGAATAACTCCAAAACCATACGATTTTTTTTCCCCCGCTCTCCGGAGTAAATAGGGCTGAAAGGCTAAAATTGCGACACTGCATATAAATATAAATATGAATGCTAATGCACAGATAGTTCCTTCTTTATTTGCTGTGAAGTTATGAGAAACTCTCCGCTGTGTGGTGCAGAAATTCTCCTGAGAAAGGAAAATGCACAAACATGTACAAAGTGCAGAGACACTCGACGTCTGTGCACTCGACCAAATATTAAAGGGCCTTTTGATAGGAATTGGGCTTTAGACATAATGGCAGTGTTGTACGCTTACAGGCAATTAAATAAACAGCAAACAGAGTTTCCGAGGTTCAGAGATGGAACACATTTGGATGAAGTAAGTGTGTGTGTGTGTGTGTGTGTGTGTGTGTGTGTGTGTGTGTGTGTGTGTTCTCTGCTGTTCAGTCTAAACATTTTCTGCAGGCAGCTGCTGCTCTCAGCAAAAACCTTCTTCTAAACACATTACTGTAATTGTTCTTAACTCTGAAAGCGACCTGGAAACATCACGACGCTAACGCTAAAGGAGAAGAGAATAAGTAGAACACTGAGTGATGGGGTATTTTGCTATAACGCCACGTCCCTGAGTGTTTTATTCCTTTTGTACAACAACAGCAACTTGCCAACGATTACATTACATCTATTAAAGACCGACAGATCATACATTTTAATCTGTTTATAGTAATTAAATGGCCTTAATGTTATGGTGATGCTGCAGTTATCAATCTTTTACCAAAGTTAAATGATTAAATGTTTCCGTGAACAAACCGAACTGCCATAAAAGATTTTATTCGTACTCACACGCATATATTCATAAACCAGTCCCTCCAGGATTTCGCGATTTTGCGATTAAATTAATGCAAAATCAAGCAAACTCTGAAATATTCGGGTTTTTTTTCAAAATTACCGCAGATTTTCCGCAGATTTGGGTCAAGGCGCGTCATGTGACGTCGTCACAACGCGCATCCAGCCAAAGCCCTCTTCGATTCACGTGCGTCGAACAGGAGTACAGCTAAAAGGCCTCATTTACCGACAAACATCGTTGTGAAAGACCGCGCAAAACTATTTCATGCGATTGCGATTTGGCCGATTCGAGTAGTTTTCAACAAACAAAGAAAAAAGCAAAAATCAAACTTTTCCCCCCTGCAATAATCACACAAAAAAACCCTCCACGAAATCCCATACGGACTGATAAACGCCAGTCAGCTGTAAATGATCAAGCACCACACATTTATATTTAGCCACGCCCACAAAACTCCATAAAAGGCAAATAGAGCTTAAAATAACAAAATGGAGACTAAACAGTGAAAGAGAGCCTCCTAAGCACAGCATGCTCTAAATCTTCCACTAATGCAGCTCAGCCACTGCGGCGCATCAGCTACCACAGACACACACTAAATCCTCCTCCTTTTATAGGGCGCCATTACATTTGTCCTAATTGAACAACCGGTCTTATTTGTCTTCTTTCAAGCAATCAATATGAAACGACCCAGTTTTTGAAAATGTTGATTAAATTGGTGTGTAAATAAAATAAATAAATGATTTAAACGTGACGGCGTAATCCGTAAATAAAATCGCAGTATCTCATCGATAATTGTACGATTCGAATTATACGATCGGTCAGCAGAGAAATGTAGGATACGGACATTTGTCCCAAATATAATAATAAACAATAGTGAATTGTTTAAACATGACATTTTTAAATTGCATTCACATTAAAGGAAACGTTATAATCCTGTAAAATGCTGCGATTCGAATTCAACCTTAATACGAAAAATTGATGAACTACATCGAAAGGAACCTCGCGTCTCCACCGGGCTGTGTGTAAATATAATTAACAAGAAATTAAATCCCATCAAAACAAACTTCTACGGCTTGACCGATGACCAGAAATTGAATAGTCAATAGATTCATGTCACTTGTCGTCGAACACAAGCTGTTCTGTGATCAGTGCAGCGCTGCACCAGCACCAGCGTTATTCAATTGCCCTGATGAATACATTTAAACACCATTCAGCGATGCACACATTTCACACATTTCACACATTTCACACATTTCACACATTTCACACATTTCACATCGCACGCTCGCCATAAAGCGCTTTTTTTTTTTTTTTTTGAAGGTTCAGCAAATGCTCACAATAACGCCTTTTAGACGCATCTGTAGTAATCACGGATATTCAGATCGAACGGCGTCTCAGACACGGCAGCACAAGTCACCGAGTAACTCACGCAAAAACCCGGGTTTAATACCCGACACTCGGCCCAACGGCGGCCATCGGCAACACTAAAGGGATAATAATTACCGCGATTCAACGGCAGCCATGTTATCATCATGTCATCATCTGGAGAAAAGAATAGCAGAAGGTTTTCTGACGTGTGAACTTCACATGTTAAATTTACACACGTGGTCATTTATTTATTTATTTATTTATTTATTTATTTTATTTATTTATTTATTTAAAAATATGTTTCAGCTAATTTTCCACACATGATTTTATTTCCCACGTGATTAATTTATTCTTGCGTGATTGTTCCACGCGATCAATTCGATTTTCACGTTAAAAAAAAAAAAAAATTATATATTTTCACGTAATTTTTGCTTCACGTGATCATTTTTGTTTTCTCGTGTGAGTCACATAACCACGTGGAAATAACACGTGTAGCATATGTGATTTTTAAATTTTTTTTCCCCCTGTAAGGGTCTACACGCATCGCTTAAACATTACACTCGTTTCCTCCCCTTCTTTTCCTTTTCTTTCTTCTGCTTTCTTGTCTTCTGCACATGTTTGTAAAAGAACTGAAACGTTATGAATTTGTACAAACAAAATTAATTAAAGAAGATTAAAGTCATTAGCAAAACTTAAACACGTACAAAACAAAAGCAGAATTTCTTTTTTTTTTTTTTTTACATGAATTTGTCCGACTGTCTTCTCGAAAACAAGGAACAGAGAGAGAGAGAGAGAGAGAGAGAGAGAGAGAGAGAGAGCCTCTCTTTATTTATAACCTTCACACTCTCGTGAGTGTACTCCACGCATCACAGCTATTTCCTCAATTTTTTTTGAAGGTGAGAAAAAGATAAGTGACAACGTGGATCTTCACTGTTCACATGAGGGGGATATGACCCACGGACAGGAGCTAATTTATTAGCATGTGATTAGCGGCAGGGTGATTGAGTGGAGGCGAGGCGTGTCGTGACGGCGCCGTGGCGGGGTTCAGGAAGTCGGAGGGTGTCGGTGTAGCCCACTTCTGCGAAAGAACACGCACGTTTGTCTCGTCTATTAGCATCTCGCGCTGTCACATAGCCGCAGCAATCTCCAACCTTTCCGCATCTCATTCTCGGCTCGCGTCGTGTCTCGGGCCCGCGTTCGCTAATTCTGACACGGAGAACACTTTGGAAATGACTCTCTCTCGTCCCGCATGCTTAGACAGGTCACTGCGCTTTCACATATTCCACTCAATCAGTGATGAAGAGAGAGATTTCTGCTTCTGCAGAGGTCAGCTAGCATGATTTTTTATTTATTTACTTATTTTTTTAAATTATTATTTTCTACTCTTTATTTTTTCTTGGAAATTTAAATTAAAAACGAAATATTCATTCATTTTCATAATCAGCTTCTCTGCTGAATTTTTTTTTACAGAACGATATTAGTCTTCTCACTCGAGAGATTTCTAATTGTTTTTTTCCCGTGGAGAAGAAGCCGAAAGGTGGGCGGGACTATATTGCATAGAGGTGACATCATGTCTACCGGAGGACCAATCAGAATCAGCCTCCTGCTTACGTCAGCTCCTCTTTTACCTCAACCACAGAAACTAGCGAGACCAAAACTGAATCTAACAAAACAGTTTAACAAAAAAAAAAACAACAAAAACAAAAACATTTTATACACTCAGTTTTAGTATAAAAGTAGCTTTTGTGTAGGGTGTTTTATTTTAAACAGTAAAAGGGATGAGAATTAGCGATGCGACTGAGATCATCGTCCATGCTTAGCATTGTAAAAAGTCAGACAAGCTGTATTTAATCTAAATGAACACATATTGAACATATTGACTATTTGCTTTATGCGTTTTGGTCCCCTATAAACAAGACCCTTTCACCTCCCAAAGATTATGTCTAAGTTGCTTTCGATAAGGATATCGAATTAAGACTAATAGTCACTAATAGTCTGAATCACCTGCGTAACCCGAGTCTGAATACAGAGACCTTTCCCTGCGTGAATATTCACATAGTTTAGCTAAAATCTCTGTAAAACATGGCTCCGCCTCTCTAGATGGCGCTGTTGGAGGCTGACTATACTCTTAAACATAAAAACACAGGAAGGAGTTCTGCCGTACAATACGTATTTTGCAAATGGATCATTTTCCGACCATTTTTGTCGGTTTCACGTTGAACCGAGTAATAATTTCAAACCTTAAATGTTTACATCGTGTTGAATTTTTTATTTTTATTTTTTAACGGTGGGAAACGTGTCTTCCGTTTATTTTAGCACCCAGTGGGGTGGAAAAAACTGTGAAAGGTTCTTTCGAGAACCAAAAAAAACCCTCAAACAAACAGATCTTATATTGAATAAATTGGTAACATGCATGAAATAAATGCATGAAATGTAATCAATGCAATTGTAACAACAATAATGTATTAATAAATCGTTAATTAATCATTAATAAACTAAGTATTACTTATAAATAGATTTGAAATGATTTATTACTGGATATTAAATTAAATTATCTATCTCTCTAAACAACCTTTTCAGACTTTTATGTTTATGTTTCATGACAGAAGCAGTGTAACCTAACATGACGTAACTAACGTACTGTTGGAAAAGTTGCTTGTTTCAGCAAGTTAATTCACAAC